>BQNB010061593.1:0-28360 GCA_026074375.1 Tanacetum coccineum | reverse complement strand
CATTTGTACCAGTTGCTTGCTTAGAAGCTGTTCGGATTTTCGTTGCCCACGCAGCACACAATTCTTTTCTAATCTATCAGATGGACGTGAAAACAACATTTCTTAATGGTCCACTGAAGGAAGAGGTTTACGTTGCTCAGCCGTTGATGACATAATTTTTGGGTCTACAAACCTTAAATATTCAAAAAGATTTGAAAAGTTAATGCACAGTAGATTTGAAATGTCCTTAACGGGGGATTTTGGCTTTGAACTAACAGCACTTTTAGACGCTGATCATGCCGGATGTATTGATACTCGGAAAAGCACTTCTGGAGGGATATAGTTCCTTGGTGATAAGCTAGTAAGTTGGATGTCAAAGAAACAAAACTACACTGCAATGTCTTCAGCAGAGGCAGAGTACGTGGCGTTATCTGCAAGTTATGCTCAAGTAATGTGGATGAGGACACAACTTAAAGATTATGGCTTCAACTACAACAAGATTTCATTGTACTGCGACTCTTAGTCAGCCATAGCAATCTCATGCAACTCTGTGCAGCATTCTCGTACCAAGCACATCTATACTCGATATCATTTCACAAAGGAACAGGTTGAGAATGGTATAATTGAATTGTATTTTGTCAGAACTAAATACCAACTAGCTGATATGTTTATGAAAGCCCTTCCTAAAGAAAGGTTTAAGTATCTTGTCAGGCGGATTGGTATGAAATGTTTGACTCTAGCAGAACTGGATGTTCTGGCAAAAGAGACTGCTTGATATCATCATCAAACATCGACTTGTAAATATTTTTGAGAAAAGAAAAATACAAAAATATAAAATCTATAAAAACAAATACAAAAATATAAAACTTCAAAAAGAAAATACAAAATCAGAAAATCAGAAAATTTCCAAAAAGAATCTTCTCGACATGTCTCTTGGAATCGATAACATTTACGTGCCTAGAAATGTCAATTAACATTGACACGGGTGTGTAAATGAAGTTTGAGCGAGAGTTTCAAATGCTTTCAAAACATGTCATTTCTAATTTTTCTTTATGACTTGTAATCAATTTTAGATTGCAACTCGGTCCCGAATGACAAAGGAGAGTGTACGTTTCAGTGCGCTTATCCTTGGCGTTAGAGGAGAAGTCTTCTAACATATGTGGTTTTTCAAAAAGTTGAACACAATTTTTCAAGAATTTTTCACTGACGATTCATAATCTTTCAAAATTGCGTGTTCAACACTCCATCCCTCACAAGTTTTCCAAGACAATTATTCTACACTTGGTGTCATTTTTAAAAAAATGAGTCGATGTTTGAGGGAGAGTTTTTTGAAAAACAAAGTTTTAATGAGTTTGGATACATCATAACATGACAATCCTTATGTATTCAAAACATTACCAAAAGTCTCTTAATAACAACAAGATAATAACGACAACTCAATAGAATGAAAGTTATAAGATGACCAAGTGTCTGAGCACAATTTTTAAAAAAATTCTTCAATGACATTCATAATCTTTCAAAAATTGTGTGCTCAACACTGACTCTACCTCAATTTTATATCTCTTTTACAACTTGGTATCATTTTTTGGTGTCAAACATATGTAAAATTGAGGGGGAGCAAGAACAAGAAGAAAATGTTCAAAATAATTCATGCTAAGTTAGCACATTTTTCCCCATGGATTTTTCAAGACAAATTTTAATCACCTGGTATTTCAAAACTAAGTGTTTAGTGTTTAAAATAAGGGGAGAAATGTAATTAAAATGTGATCTAATCGACTCAAAGTGCTATTCAGAAAAGGTTTTATGGTTCGATCTTATACCCAACAACATCTTAATTTCATGACGATTCTGAAGTCATAAGGTGGTTAGGTTAGGAATCAGTCATATGATCCAACCAGAACCAGAGGGATCTACCCAGGGACAATCCATAGCTAGAAATAGTAGTCCTTATGTATGATTTGGAGATAAATGAGTAAACGGGAATAATGCCGACTAATGACTTAAGTTATCACTGGAACAATCACAACATGGTGGTAGTGATGACGTAGACAATAACAACAAGGTGTTAGTTTTGACGTCTTGGTAAGCATTAAAGGGGTTGAAGAATGAAAAAGAAATATATAGATAAAGGGTGAAAAGAAAGAAGCCCTCCACACACTTTAGGCAAAAACCGGGTCAATACATAATCTATCAGATTCACAAAGATGAATTCTAATATTGAAGACAAGATATCATGGATCCAATGATGCATTACACAACCCTTCCCAGCCATTCAAATTTCTCTTAAAAGATACTTGTCTCATTTGTCACGGAGGGGGGATTTTTTTAAACCACCACTACTTCTATTGACTTCTCAGCTCTGAGTTTAGTTGATTATTGAATGGTGGCAGTCTGCTCCAGCATTAGATTATTTAAACAAGATGCACTTATAGAGTCTAGAGCCAAGAGTTCATAAATAAATATCGTTGGGACACATTCCATGACAAACACTTGTTGAACACCATTAAGTTCACAAGCTGTCAACAAGAGTCCTATGCATTATCCTTGTGATTATGCCAGAACATTCAGAGTGATACTCTTTAGTATTCATAGTGACGAATGGAAATCCTTCTAGTGTCAACATCAAACAACACTGCGGTAGGTGACTTACGAGATTCTATATGAATCAAACTTGTGATAACTGGATATCGATTTTGGTCCAGTAAATGAATTGATGGTTTAATCAGAAAGATAGTAACTATCTGATTCATTCTTACCGTGTTGTCTGCTTTGAGAGACACTATTCGGTAACTGGGAAGATCTAGTGCAGCTACGAAAAACCCTAGTCAAGATAGGATTCATTTGAATTCTATCTGATCACAGGCAGTATTTATACTGAGTAACTAGGAACCATGGTTATTGCAAACTTAGTCAACGAAGTGACAAAGACACTCTCGTCCATATCTATTAATTATCAATAACGTAAACATGTAGGTTTTCCCACTGGTAGCAACATTTTCGAGGTCCTTGGCGAGTCATATTATTACACATGATCGATGTCTAAACTACAAAAGACATATCTTATAAGCATCAAGATTCAAGAATCAAGAAAGTTTAAGAATTAAAGACAAAGAATTCCGCAAACTCTGATATTGTAGATCCCTCTGTAGAAACCAAGCTTCAGGGGAGATTATTAGAGAGCTTTCAAGAAGATGCAAAGTATGAGCATGTCGGTTAAGACACAAGTACGCAAGATGGCATGACGGGCTAAGATTGAAGGATAAATATTTAAAGATCTCAGACTAAACGACGAAGTCAAAATACAATGACTAAGGCTCAAGATCAAAGATCACTCAGCATGAAGGAACAAGCCTACAACAAAGATAAAGACCAAGACCACAAAAAGCTTAACGACAAAGGCAATCTCATTGATCTCATGAAGGAGTGTCACAATGAACTCACTTTGGGGGAGATTGTTAGCCTTAAAATATTGAGTCGAACAATGAAGTTCGTTCATTATGAATTATATAGTTCTTCGGTCAAATCATTTATGTTAATGTTCTGTCATAGGCTTTGATTAGAATACCGGGCTCGTTAGTTAATTATGTATCGTATGTGTAACGGACTTAATGTCCAACAAAACCCGAGCCCAGTCCAAGTCAAACATCCCACACGTCTCATTTAGTTGTGTGGGTATATAAACCCTTTTCCTTGGTGAAAAAAGGGGTTGGTTGTTTATTTTCTCTTAAGCTAATATTACATCCTTCCATTTTTCTCTCTAACTTCTCTCTTTAAAGTTTTTCTCCTTTTCTTATCTTTTGATTCTACCATGGTGAAGTGAAGTGTTATACCGGGTTCCTACAAAAGATATTCCTTTAAGGGAGGAAAAAGCTTCATTTGTATAACCAAACAGTTAGATGACGCCTTGCCTTTAGGAAGAGTGAACGGATCCAGATTCATCAGAATGATCAGGAAGGAGATGGACGAAGAAGGAGGAACCATTAGAAAAATCTAGAATTAGTATGAGTCTAACTTAAAGACTCGGTAATAAACAAAAGTGATTGTCGGGAGACAACTCATCTTTTAATGAATTTCATTTAAGGTTCTGCATTTAGTTGGCTTTGTACATTTCTCACTTTGTTTTGCAGGTTCTCTCAGCTAGGAAGAGGAATTCAAGATCACACCAACCCGTAATCATGTGGTAAAAATGTTTTGTTTGGGCGTAACCACACCAGTTACGTCGTAACAGACTTAGTTACGATTAACCCTTTGCATTTGGTTACGTCGTAAACTAGTTAGAAAACTAGTTTGTGTAAATATTTTCAAATAGTTACGGCGTAACCAAAATCATGATTATGCCGCTTCCTCTTTTGAAAACCTGAATTTTGTTCAAAATCTTTACAAAACCTTGTATAATTAAATGAACTTTTGGGTGTGTTCTCTGGAAAACCTCACGAGACGTCACTCGTCCACCAAGAGGTTTAAAAGGCTTGTTGCATATGCTAAATGCAACCGACAAAAGTGAGTTAGGTTTTCTTGTATTATTATATTTTAAACATTTAATGCATGTAGTTTGTTTAGTGATTTCAGGGGATATAAGTTTGCTCAGGATACGAGGTTCAAGAGATGATCTCTTGCCATTATCATTTGAAGTATAGAGCAATGCTTAGAGGAGTCTCTTGTTCTAATTCTACTCTTATTCTTATAATTTCATTTCCATTAAATGTACAATAGGGACATTGCATAAACCAAGTGGGGGGATCAGAGTAGAATTACCACTTGACCTATATTTGCCTTCGATTTTTCTAGTTTTCTTTGAAAATTTGTGCCAATTTTAAAAAATTTTGACTTGTTTTTCTTACTAAACTACAAATAATCTTTGCCAAGCGCACTATTACCCTTTAATTCAATTGGTGAGGTTAAGCCTAATGATTCTATTTTCATCTATTACACAAAAATCCACCAAAAATATGAGTGTGCCGGGGTAGTATTGTAGACTTTAGAACTTGACCTGTACATCATTTCGAGACCTAATTGATTAGCAGGAATAGACAGTTTAAGAAGGCAACATCTTAGAAATTCACCCAAACGGCCTATATGTGTGTGTTTATCGACTTGTTACACTGACTTGTTGACCTCCCGTGTAAAACCCTTTGTTGCACTCATTTTTAGTGCAAGATACCCCTAGATCACCTTGTTAAGCCAATCCTTGTTTGAACCCCTTAATGTATCGTTACACCATTTCGCCTTAGCCAACCTTGTAGTTTATATTCTTTGTGTTAAAATTTCTGGCTACTTAAGTCCATGGTTCGGGGAAATGGGTTTGAAAATTTTGCACGTTCGTAGAAGACCTATTGTTACTAATCTATAAAGACCCCCCTGTATCATCACTTTCGATATTGTTTATCTCAAATGGGGGGGGTATGTATTGTATCATATGCTGCAGGGGAAATAATAAAAAGATATAAACCTCTATAGCATGTATATGTTGGCTACGTGTTATAAAACCAACAAAGTGTTCAAAAATGAAAAGATGGTGCAACTATAAGCCATTTGTGTGCTAAAGATATGAAGATGGTGCAATTATAAGCCATCTGTATTATTGTAAAGAATAGAGCTAGTAGCCCATTATTGAAGATTAAATTTTTGGACTTGGATACTTGGGCTTATGGATGGATGGTAGCTGGTTATAACAACCTTAGATTATTTAGACTATTTATTTTGTGTCTTTTACTTAACACCAATTAATGTGTATCCCATGTCTTATCCTACCCTGTATCATTCTCCAATCTAACCTTTGGTTTTGCTCGAATGAGGGAGTGAGCAATCATACATATCTCATCCGTCGTTACGGATATGTATGTGTGGTTTCGTCGCCCTTGTTGGTGTAACGCTTTTGGTAAAGATTGCATTTAAAGAATGATTCACCTTGATAAACCTATGTGTCACCCTTGTTGCCTTTAAGAGTTGTTTAGGCCCTAATTCTAGCTGGTGAAGATTTGTGTACTTTCTAAGCTTATGATAGAATACATGCTATGACAGTGCAGTTGAGTGATCACCTCAAAAAATGAAACGCTTAGACTAGAATGAAAGTTGAGTGATTTTAATCCCCTTTTTCGTGAGGTGTTCGGCTTTGATGTTTCTAGCATAAGTAAATCATGAATTCATCTTTCTGAGTTAAATTAGGGAAATCTTTTTATAAATTATTCTAATAGTTCTACTTAAGGGCAAGTAGAAGTCAAGTGAAGGGATATTTGATAACATCAAGTAGTTAATACTTTTTCAAATTCCCTATAAAAATGCTTGTAATTATGTTATAAATGTCTAAAAACAATACTTAATCACTTATATTTAGTTTTCAGGAAAAATACGAGCATTGGAGCAAGAGACACGGGATTTGGACGTGGAAATCAAGCAAAAAAGTTAACTCAATGTCAGTTACGGCATAACCACCCCGCAGGAGTTACGCTGTAACCAAGATTAACAAAGAAATGAGTCAGCACCAAGATTTACTGCGTAAACACTCCATTATACTTATGTCGTAACCAGCATCGTCAAAGAGGATGACTCATCCAAGTCATTGTTATGGCGTAACGTCAACGCTTGAGTTACGCCGTAACACATTTTAAGCCTGGAGAATGGAAGCCCACATAAGCAAGGTTACGACGTAACACTTTCGATACTTATAAATAGAGCCCTCATTCGGCTCCTTCAGCATCACTCCTTCCACCACAATACCAAAAAGCAAACAAGGCTTCCAGAATACAAAAAAATCCACTAGAAGTCCAAGGGAGTCATCACTAAATTGTGTTTTTGTATTTAATTGTTCAAAACGCATACTGTAAGGATTATGAGTTTTCTATCCAAGATTTCCTTCATTAATTCTTGTTGTATGTTATTATGAGCGGCTAAGCACTTCTAGTGCTGGTCTAGCTATGTATTTACTGTTGTTATGTTGAATGTTTCATGTTTAATTATGGTTTTATTAGATATCCTTCTAGCCTGTCATAGATCCCTGGGTTTTGGTAATGTTGAGGGTGGCTTAGATCCTGTTAGTTCTGTCATTAGGCGGACTAGTTGAACATGGGATTAGCAGGGTACTAGGGTAAATTTGAACCTATTCCTAGTGTAGGAATTAACCTGATTACCGCCTCTGTCTCATTAAACACTTAAAAAGCACACAAACTCTTTTAGAGAGGGTTAATAATCTATATAGGTTATAGATCGAGGTCTTATGGTTAGTACGGGATTACATCACTTACTTGGTATGCACATACCTTTCGGGTTACGTTTCAGAGGGATTCGGGATCACAAGAAGTATAGGACAGACCTCAAATGCCAATTCGGGTCTGTCGATATTAGAACCACTAATAAAACAAGTAATTAGACATTGCACAGGAAATATAATCATAGCAATAGTAATGAAATGGCTAGGCTAACACGCTTTTCTCCCTGATCACTTCTATCAATTTATTTTTTGCATTTAATTTATGTTAAAGATCTCAAATCAACTAAAAACCAATTTTAAAACGTGACATAATCAAATTAAAACTAGTTAAACTTAACTCTTGGGACGATCTCGGATTTACCAACTAATGCAGTACATTAGACCGGGTTCTTAGCCCGTTAGTGCGTGTATCGGTAGACGAGTTTTATAAATTTAAAACTTGGAAAATAATTATTTAAATCAATTTACGCATCAGTCGCATTTCATGGAATTTTTATCTTAATACTCGTTGATGTAATGAAATGTAACTTTTGCCTCCGCTATGACTTTGAATAGTATTATCCTATGTAAAACTTTATTTTAAATTAATTGAACAATGTATTTTTCTAAAACGTCCATTTAGTGGTCGTTCTTTTGTATCTTGTGCTGCTCGTAATTTGAAAATAAAAAAAAAAAAAACAATTTTTCTTTTAAAAACCGGGGGGGCCCCCCCCCCCCGGTACCTTCCGATGCATGATTTTAGGGTGTTACAACATCTCTCACACACATATCTAAAATATTTACACACATCTTAGCTATCTCTCTTATCTCACACATACACCACCATCAAACCCTAGCCAACCACAACATAAGCCTACACCACCACTTACGAAATCTGATATTGACTCCGAAAAACATAAGATTTTCATCATGTGTAAAGCTATTGTAAAAAAAAATCTATAATAAAAAAACATTACGCATCGAGAATTTTAATTACAGGGTATCCGTCGTCGCAACGCGCAGGTAAATTCATAGTATTTTTTAAGGGATGAGTCTAGTTGAGTCTACCTAAATATTATAAATTGGTATATTTCTTATTTGATTGAAATTGCAATTATATAACAATTACCAAACGAGTCTTGGCAGGTCTAACGGGTAAAAAAAGTTGTTTTTACTTTTTCATATTTTACTAAAAAAATATTTTGAAAAATGACCAAAACCCATATAAACCCGAATCTATTTAAACCTGTTTAGAAGTAAACACATCTAGACCCGTGACCCTACCTACTGATTTTGCCATCTCTTTGTCGCATTTTTATTTAATTAATTTTTTTTAATTAAATAAATAAATAATTAAAATAAATAATGTCGTTCAAAAAAAAATTAAAATTATGTAATTCGGTTTATTCGGTTTGGTTTCACTTATTTGGTTCGGTTCGGGTTACTTTGAATTTGGTTTTCTTTGGGTACCTATATGATTTAAATCGAAAATGCTAATCTGATATCTTTTTTGCTTTCTAGGCACAACAACAACAACAACATACCCAATCCCGCCGGAGCGAGGTATGGGGGAGGTGAACGTAGGCAGATCCTACCCCTACCTCCAAGATAAACCCGAAAATAGAGAGACTGCTTCCAAGGGACCTCCGGCCTGTGTACGTTTTGCATTATAGAGAAGCTCAAGGAAGGAAACAGAAGCAATGCAAGCAAACAAGCAACAGTAAACATACAACCTAAGAAAGAACGAAAAACACCAAACAAGCGTAAAGATCTAGCGAGCACAATACCACACAAAAAAACGGCAAGAGATATCACCAAACCATACAAGAATATAAGCATAACAATAGACAACAAAAAAGCAAAACACAGAGAGAGACCCAATGCGCGGATAGATGGATCCATAAGCGACACAGCTCAAACAAAACAAATAAACAGAGCCAACAATCCAAACAACGAACGACAAGAGCACGACAAGCAACACATGCAGAGCAAACAAGCATACCGGCACACAAGAGACAACAAAACCTAGGATAAGGCCAAAAGAGAGAAAAGGGGCACCTATCCGCCTAAAAGACGACTAGCCTAAGAGGGCACTATGGGGAGTAAACCTATGGGCAGAGCAAAAGGTATTTTGATGGCTCCAATAAGCAATTAGGCAACCTAAATAGTAGGGCAGTGCGGACCTAAAACACGCAAAAGACACAGCTACTACGATGGGCCCTACACTACGAGTGCGAAAGCCTAAGGGAAGCAAAAAAGAAGGGGGGGGGGGCGGGGTCCTAGGCGCTAGAAGGAAAACTAGCTAAGGGACAAAAGGCAAATCTACTACACATCTCCTATGCTCCTAAACGCAAAGACATACCTAAGGCTATTACTTCTTACCAGCTATCCTTAATTATGTCCTCACCAATTCCTATCAGAGGTCATGTCCACGGACAAGAGAAGCTTCATCATGTCTGCTTTTAGTCTATCTTGCCCATCTAAGTATGGTCTACCCTCTCCTCTAGAGCCTTAATCTAACATCGCTTTACTCTCCCAACCTGGGCATTTTGTTGGTCTTACTCTTGACCTGCCCAAAACCATCTTACCTTCCTTCCTCTCATCTTGGTCGATTATAGAATCGACATCAAGTCCGGCTCTGAAAACTCCGTTTGCCGGTATCATGTATACCCATGGGTTTTACCGCTACGTCCATCCTCGACTCATCTCTATCCGCCACTTCTACCCTGTTTTGCTATGGGATTTCGTGATTCGGGCCAACACTCTGAGCTTACAGCATAGTGGTCTAAATCGCGACCTATAAATTTTCCCTTTAGCTTTTAAGGGTGATTTCCTATCACACAGGACTCCTGAGGACGCCCTCCATTTATACAAACTAACTCCAATACGGTGAGCAAACATCTTCATCTATCCTTATGATCTATGGTATCATCGAACCCCAAATATCCTTAAGACTCCTTTGGTTGAAGATCCGGTCTCCAATATCGTACATCCATTGTTTGGTGGACTTACCTCATACCTACGAAAATCACATCTAAGGTATTCGTCTTCTTCTTGCTTACCTGTAGGGCCATGTATTTAGTGCCTTCTCCGTATCAATTTTGGTTGTTTTTAATCTTCCGCCGACTCTGTGTATCAAAAACTAGTATCGTCTGACAAATATCATGCCCCAGGATGCTCTCATTGAATCTCTACGCGGTAAGCTGTCCAGTATTAAGGTGAAAAGGTATGGGCTAATGGCTGAGCCCTGATGAAGGCCTACATCCACCGGGAAAAACTCTGTGTTCCCCATTGTGGTCCGTACGCGGGTCTTAACCCCCTCGTACATATCTTTTATGACTCTTGAGTATCTCCTTGGCGTTCCCTTATCTCTTAGGGTTCTCTTTGTCTTTCCTTATACTTCTCTATAAGGCTTTTGAGCAGGTGAATTGCCTCGGTCGTGGACCGTCCCGGCATAAAACCGAATTCGGTTTCTCTCGGACAAACAATCGGTCTCACCTTCTTTACTTCTCTCGATAAATCTCTCCCAGAGCTTCATTGTTGGTCTAAGAGTCTTGATACCCAATATAGTTGCTACACGCTTGCGCGTCGCCCTTGTTCTTGTAAATGGGGATGACTTCACTAAGCCTCCATTCCTCCGGCATCTTTGCGCTTAAGAAAATCTTGTTGAACAGGCGCGTCAGCCACTTCACCCCCTCGTGTTATTTGATTTTTAGGGTTTGGGGTTATTCAGAATTGGTTTATTATTCTTGCTTGCGCGTGTTATTTGATTTTTTCTTTGTCATGAAAGTTAACTAGGGGAAATAATAGTTTAACAGTGAACGTTTAGTAAACCTCCACCACCAAATGTGATCTTCATATTCAGTAAACGTTATGATCAAATAAAGCTTAAATGAAACGATGTAAGACAATATTCCAAACCCAATAACCCGAACCCTTAAAAAACCGAATAGTTTTTGGATTAACATGTATAGTAAATGTCCATATTGGATAGTCCATACCCTAACCGAATTCCTAGATAATTTTTAATGGTAATTGACGTAGTTAGTAATATAGGGAAGGGTCGGGAATGGTCACGGGGATACCCTGGTTAGGCGAGTCAAAGACTCACCCTCCCCGGGTTACCTGAACATAAAACCTTATCCGTTTTTTACTTTCGCATAGTTAATATTATACTATATTCTCATGGGAGTTTACATTTTCTATCACTATTACTTTCATTCATATCGGTTCTTAAAAGGTTAACATTGTGTTTGCACTTTCCTTAAAACTTACAAGTAGTAGTGCTTGTCAAAGTAAGCTAAATGTTGAGATCTTAGTTACTTCGAAACAATCTTGGCAATTACCTCAAAGGCCATGCACTCAAAGCATGTATTTCACTTTTGTCTAAACGAACGATCTCATTGGTTTTGTGTATTCAGTAGGCATCTGTTGGTTTTGGTGGAGTGACTTTAGTGCCATTTATGGTTTAAACACGGGTATGTTTTGCATTTAGTCTGGACCTTGGCGTTGAATATTTAGATCTATCCATATTATAACTTGTATTGAATGATTTATTTCTGGAATACCATATGGTCAGAAGCATGTCAAGGGACCAAAATGGCTTCGGTTTGTCATAGGGGTACTTCTGCACTATATTTGACTTGTTGTTCTATCAAATTCAGCTTTTTTACTTCTTAATTAAATTGTCTTGTTTTTGAAAATGATCTTGATCACGACCGTTATTCACTTGTTTTTGGCAGATTCCTCCACTGCTTATGTTTTCTGCAGGGAGTGCTGCATTTGGAGGTATGCATCAACCGTTGAATAATTTGCTTTAGCCGCTATCATGGTTGATTTATTATTCCATGTTTCATATTTAGTCTATGTCTTATGGGGATGCTGTGTGACGACTAAATATCAGTATTTTGGTATACAGGTGTCGTGGGAAGTTATGTTAATCATGTTATATGATAAACTAGCTATAGATTAAGTTTGCCAGTCCTGTTAAAAAAAAAAAAAAAAAAAAGTGAAAAAAAAAAAAAAAAAAAAAAAAAAAAAAAATAAAAAAAAAAAATATGTGTGGATGATTAGTTATGAGGTCTGAGTAGGAGTGCTAAAAGGTTCTATTTAATTTTGATGGAGTTTTTATATAAATCAACGATTTGAATTTTATTTATCACCAATGAAAACAGCTGAACTAAATCCGGTCCCCAAGTGCTGTTATTGTGAAATGTGGATAACACGTACATTCTGCAGAAAACTATTAAGGGGAATTCTGATATTTCAACACTCAAAAAGTTGCACAATACTGATTGAGAACTTTGAAGGTGTTTGCAATATGAAACGGTTAGAAAAAAAGCTAACTTATATATAGATTATAGTAGCATTCAAGTTCAGCTCAACAGCTTTCCTGGCAATGGCCTTGAGATCAAAATTTTACGGTAGTAATAATGACATAGTACATAAAATTTCAGTATTGTCGAATCTGCTTTTCAGTACAAAATTATCACATAATAGCAGATCAATTTGTTTCTACTACGGGTGCTAGATAAGTTTTATCTTTCATAACTCAATGTGAACAATGTCGAGTGCCCAACAATATATGTTTACGGACACAGCCGTGATCCAAAATGATTAGCAGATTTATAACCTAAAATTCCCTTCCCAATGTTATTGCTCCCAGTATGCTCCTTAATAGTGCGAGTGGGTCTGAGATAAATAGTTTGCTAATTTACCAACCACTCCTTGTTTTTTAATTAGTTGTATCCTTGACTACAATGCGTGCTTCTAGTAATAGAGTTTGAGTGATGGTGTATGAATTCTAAATGCTTGTTACGCGCTGTTTGTTGGACTTTTATATGGGCTGATTATATTATCTTTTTATAGGTTACGGGCTTCCAACTTTCACCCAGCTTAGTGTGACATCTTACTATATATGCTGCCTCAAGTGCCTCGCATTATATGGTATTTCATTAATTACTCGATACATTAAATACACTGATAGTTCTCGTTCTCAGTAATACAGGCTGCGGTGATCAGTTGAAGGTGCACAATCAAGATCTATATTCTTTAAATGTGATTGCTTATTTTCCCCTGTTGTGCAGATCACATATAGAATTTGCTTTATTTATGTACCCTTTTTTTATGAGTGTTTCTGAAATAGCTCAAAATAGCACATCTGCGATTTTGAAAAATCTCTTAAGATAGAGAATGCTAGTAATTAATTTCCGGTATATATTGTATGTATTTTGGTCTCACTCGCCGACTTTACTGTTACCACTTACCAGTAGTCTATATAGATGGTTCCGTGAAGATTATGAAGCTTTTATGCACATTATTTCTTTACTTATTTCTGTATCAATCACATCACTGCAGAAGTTAAGAAAAATATACAGTACCTCTTAAGGTTGTTGGTTCCATAAACATTTCATGTGAAAATGGCTTCAATCAATGGAAGCGCTACTAAGGATGATTTGGTATATATGAAAAATACAAGCCTATATCCAAACTAGATTGTACGCTAAAAAGCTGTGAGACCGGATAGGAAACATGCAAAGCTGCCTCCTAAGGTTCCAAGACAATCCATGATTTTTATATCTAAAGTCAACAAAGACTTCAATACCCTACTTTTTTAGCAATAGGTACTTTATTTACTGCTCTTATGAGGTTGATTGAACTCATTGAGCTTTGCAGCTCATGATCATTCATTCTATATTTTTCAACTAATTAAAGCATTAAGCATGTTATAAAGACTTATATCCAAGTTTATTAAAGCCCAAGAAAAGCGGAACCATACTAATAGAAAGTGAATTAAGCGAGTCTTGATAATCAAGTAAAAATATTGCATCTGCTGTAAAATATACTACACAAATGTTACCATAAGGTGGAGATTGATTGACTATATAGAAGATAAGGTATAAAATGATTATATGGTGGTATACATGTCACACGTGAATGAGGAAAGTACGGTGTCTCACAAACCGTCTCAAGTGGTCTTTTAGCTTCTCCACAGTGGGTGTCACCCCAAATCGTAATCCTATCGCTTATAATGTGGTCCACTTCTTATGCATCTAAACTGGATTTTTTTTTCAAATTTCGTCAGCGTTTTGTAACCACAAAAACCTATATTTGTTGTAGATAGCTAATTGGTCAATTCACAAACGGTTGAAAATGTGAAATCCTGATCTGCAACACTTGTTGCAGGGCATGTAGGTTGTCTAAACTATCATTTTTCCTTTCTAGATCTTCTTGGATAATAATGCAACTGAGATGTAGGGGCCGTATGCTAACATATATGTATGTAGTTTAGATGTGTAGTCTATTGGCTTCTTTCAAATCTATCCATTTAAATGTATAAATTCACACATGCTAAGAAATATCAGTGTACTATATATATGTGGGGGCTGAACACATTTACTTGCAGCGTCAATAATGCTAAACTGACCAAAACATTGCTGGATCTACGTATGTGTTTGGAAAATCGACCAATCATAGAATTTTCCTTATGTTATTAAAACAATTTTGATTGGATCTCTTGGATGAAATGTCCTAGATCCTTATCTTTGTAATTTTCCTAGCGCCTTGCTAGTTTCCTTATATAATTTGCCGTTCTAAAAAAAAAAATTAAAAGCTAAAATAAGTCGGAAATTTTAGTTATCAACTATTGAAACATAGATTTTTAGACGTATAGTATTCGTTTAACATAGCATAATATATAACTGATTTCATTTATATCAAAGCGCCAATAATTACGATTTATTTATTCTAATTTCAAACTAGGGGTGGCAATTTCTGACCCGGCACGAAACCCGACCTGAAACCGACACGAAAATTAATAGGTTCGGGTTGAGTCTAATAGATTTCGGGTCGGGTTTGGGTCGACCCATCTGACCCGATTATTAAACAGGTTAGGTTCGGGTTGGGAATAAATTAAGTGGGTCGACCCGCCAACCTGTTTAAATTTTTTTCATAAATTAAAAATTATTTATATATTATTAAATAGGTTAAATGGGTCGACCCGCAAACTCGTTTAACACGTTTAACCCCTATAATGTGCCAACTTTTATATATAAAACGGGTTAAATGGGTTAACCCAAAACCTGTTTAACCTATTCAATCCGTGTAACCTATTTAACCCGTCAACCCAGTATATATATGGGTTAAATGGGTCAGGTTCGGGTTATGTATAAACAGGTTAGGGTTAACATAGCTGACCCGAATATTTAAATGAGTTAGGTTCGGGTTGAGGTTTTCTGACCCGCCAAGCTGTCAACCCGAACCCACCAACCCAAACCCGACCTGAATTGCCACCCCTACTTCAAACATTATATTGATAAAAATAAAGATTTGATATTATTTTCTCAACTGTATCAGCTCATTCCGTTAATTCTTTCATTTAGCGAAAGACTTGATAGAGATGAAAACACAATACTAACCCAGACATGACATGCTCATGTACACTATGGTGGGACAAACATGTTTCTAGTGTTAAATATTTTTTATATTGCCTAACCTCGTTTGCTTTCACTCGTGGTTGTGTATTTGTGAAATATATACAAAAAGAATTACTTAAGGTTCAAAGCATAAGTATCAGAATAAGTTGGCATCAAAGTGTTTAGAAAGATACGTTCACGACGAACATGGATGACGAATTACTAAACGACTGACATATCTATTGTCCTAGCATAGCTGCATGACTCATTTTCGCTAGTTGAATGTGTTTTTTTATGCTTACTAACGAAGATGAGAAAACATATATAAGTCCTATAGTTTTCAAGTCTTAGGTAGACACTACAAGAAAAAGGAGAACAGGTGACGGACTTTTCTCCGGCGACATTTGTCGCTGGGGAATATGCACTAAACGACAAAAATAGATCCTACGTGGCACCAATTCTCGTAGAAAATTTAGTCAAAATATTCTGACATTTTCCCCGGCGACATGTCGCCGGGGATAAGTTCGTTAAATTTTGGCCAAATTTTTCTACCAAAAACGTGGCGGGAATTTTTCCCGGTTACTTTTCCCCAGCGACATGTCGCTGGGGATTCATTTGTTTATTAAAAAAAAGATAACTAGTGTTAATTACGTTTGGGAGTGACGTGTACAATATTTTCCCCAGCGACATGTCGCTGGGGATTCATTTGTTTATTAAAAAAAATAATTAGTGTTAATTACGTTTGGGAGTGACGTGTACAATATTATCCCCAGCGACATGTCGCTGGGGATACCTATTTGGGCTTCCAAGTTGCTTAATTGGGCTTCTGGTTTGGGCTTTCATATTAGGAAATTGGGCTTCGGTTTTTTTTGGGACAGTTACCCCGGCGACATGTCGCCGGGGATACCATTTGACTTTGTTGACTTTTTATTAAACTACGTTTTTTAGGTTTGTTTCGGTCCGATATTCCGTATATTTTAACAAAAAATATATATACGTTTTTAAGGTGATATCGTTATACATAAACACATTCATATCGTTATACATAAACACATTCATATCATAAAAGTTTAAACAAAGTCTTCACATACAATAAAAAAAACATACGAATTACATTGCAAATGACAAACTACTCGAAATCATACGAATTACATTGCACATGACAAACTACTCCAAATCCAGTTTTTCCATTTCATTGAGAACTTCGTGAAATAGTGCAGCCGAATTAACTGTATGTTGTTCCGGATGCATATGCATTTCCATTGTTGCCTTGAGTACACTTATCTTTCCACGCAAGTGCTTGCAGTTTGAGCACTCTCTATTTCTTGAAGATCCTAGAGAATAGTTTGTAGGTGTTGAAGGTCCAGAAGAATAGGTTGGAGGCGTTGAAGGTCCTGAAGTATTGCTTGGATGTGTTGAATGTCCTGCAGAGTAACTTGGAGTCGATGGAGCTCCAGGAGAACTCATCAATTCACGAAGTCGGGTCTCTTTCCATAAAAAAAATCCACATCCAAAATGTTTCGGAGGCTGTTAAATAGTAAAGAAATCAATTCTTTTAACAACTAACCAGAATATTTATATATTACACAAATAAAAAACATGTGATTGTTTACCTTTGATTTTGGACATGCATAGTATAGTTTACCGTAACTCTCAGGTTTATACGATTGTCGGAGAACTACATCTCCTTCTGCACACCTACACGAAAAAGCTTCATGTGGCACCATGTTCACCATCTTTTTGTGGTTGTGATGTTAAGAGTGTGTGATATTTTGTGGTTGTGATAGTATCTGCTTTTATGGTATAAAAGAGTATTTGGCGGGGGTATTTGGCGGGAGTATTTGGCGGTAGTATTTGGCGGTAGTTTTTGGCGGGAGTATTTGGCGGGAGTTTTTGGCGGGAGTATTTGGCAGGAATCTAATGTATAACCATACCATATCGACTCGTCCGTTGAACCTCTAATGTATAACCCTAACATATCGACTCATACGTTGAACCTCTAATGTATAACCCTAACATATCGACTCATCCGTTGAACCTCTAATGTATAACCCATCCTTTGAACCTCTAATTATAACCTAACCATATCGACTCGTCCGTCTAACTGTCTAATGTATAAACTAACATATTGACTCATACGATGAACCTCACTGTATAACCCTAACATATCTAATCATCCGTTGAACATCTAATGAAAAAACCCCTAAACATACGACTCAACCCTTAACCTAAAATGTAAAACCAAACCATATCGACTACGACCGGTTGAACGTCAAATGTAAAACCAACAATCGCCTCGGACCGTTTGAACGTCTAATGTAAATCCATACCAAATCGACTTCGTCCAGTAGAAACCCTCAAAAGAATAACCAACCATATGACTCGTCCATTGAAAACGTCTAATGTATAACCATACCATACGACTCGTCCGTTAAACGTCTATGTATAACATACCACCATACCAATCGACTCGTCCGTTGAACTTCCCTAATGTATAACATACATAGCGACTCGTCCCGATGAACCTCTAATGTATAACCCTAACATATCGACTCATCCGTTGGAACCTCTAATGTATAACCCTAACATATCTACTCATCCGTTGAACCTCTAAGTATAACCCTAACTCATCGACACATCATTGAAACCACAAATATATTATACCATACCATATCGACTCGTCCGTTGAACGTCTAATGTATAACAATACCATATCGACTCGTCCGTTGAACGTCTATACCCCTAAGGTTATTGACTCATCCGTTTGAACCTCTAATGTATAACCCTAACATATCGACTCATCCGTTGAACCTCTAATGTATAACCTTAACATATCGACTCATTCCGTTTGAATATATAATTATAACCAAACATATCGACTCATCCGTTTGAACCTCTAATGATAAACCATACCATATCCCCAATGAAAAGTCTAATATATAACATACCATATCGACTCGTCCGTTGAGGAACGTCTAATGTATAACCAAACAATATCGACTCTCCGTTAAACGTATAATGTGTATAACCATACATATCGACTCGTCCGTGAAACTATAGTGTATAACCTTAACATATCGACACGTCCTTTATCCTCTAATGTATAACGCCTAACATATCGGACTCATCCGTTTGAACCTCTAATGTATAACCCTAACATATCGACTAATCCGTTGAACCTCTAATGTATAACCCTACAAAATTCGACTCATCCGTTGAACCTCTAATGTATAACCCTACATATCGACTCGACATTGAACGACTAATGTTATAACCCTACCAGATCGACTCGTCCGTTATAGAACGTCAAATTTATAACCCTACATATCGACTCTGACCGTTGAACGTCTAAATTTATAACCAACCATATCGACTCGTCCGTTGGAACTTCAATGTATAACAATACCATAATCCACTCCTCGTTGAACTTCAATGTATAACCAAACCATATCGACACGTCGTGAACGTCTATTAATAATTATATACAACCCGACGTAACAAACCGAAGAGACCGGACCGACCCAGCAGAAACGAACCGATGTATATTTTTTAATAAAAAATAATTGTAAATAATAATTATATATTAGATAAAAAATAATTTAAAAATAATAAATATATACGAACGACCTGAACGAAATCGAGAACCGGACGACCCCGCCGAAACGAACCGATTATATACTTTAAAAAAACTAATTGTAAATAAAAATATATATTTAATAAAAAATAATTTTTAAAAAAATTATATACGAACCGACCGTAACGAACCGGAAACCGGACCACCAATCGAAACGAACGATAATAATATTTTATAAAACTAATTGTAAATAATAATTATATATTTTATAAAAAAATAATTTTAAAAAATAATTAATACGAACCGCCTCGGAACGAACCGAGAAACGTCGGACGACCCAGCCGAAACGAACCGATTATAATATTTTATAAAAAATAATTGAAAATAATACTATATATTTTATAAAAAATAATTTTAAATAATAATTATATACGAACGACAGGAACGAACCCGAGAAACCGGACCGACCCATCCGAAACGAACCGATTATATATTTTATAAAAAATAATTGTAAATAATAATTATATATTTTATAAAAAATAATTTTAAATAATAATTATAACGAACCGACCGGAACGAACCGAGACACCGGCCGACCGCAGCCGAAACGAACCGATTATGATATTTTTATAAAAATAATTGTAAATAGTATAATTAAATATTTTATAAAAAATAATTTTAATAATAATATATACGAACCTACCGAACTAACCGAGAAACCGACCGACCCCAGTCCCCCGAACGAAAACCGATTATATAATTATAAAAAATAATTTTAAATAATAATTATATACGAACCGAGAAACCGGACCGACCCAGCCGAAACGAACCGATTATATATTTTATAAAAAATAATTGTAAATAATAATTATATATTTTATAAAAAATAATTTTAAATAATATATTTTTTAAATATTAATTATTAAAAACTCTAGTTTTTTAATAAATATAGCTTTGATATATTAATAAAATTTTTAGTAAATAAAACCTTCCCTGGCGACATGTCGCCGGGAAACCTTTTTTAACTTTTGCGAAAAAACCCTCCAATTATTTCGTTATCGCGCCATTTTCCGCTAAAGGACAAAAGTATGGTTTCCCCAGCGACTTGTCGCCGGGGATAATTCTGGTACTAAAACCAGATCTGTGTTTACAGAAACATACCAAAAACGTAAAACATAAAAAAAAACATCTCCTAGGCGATTTTAAGAGCATCACCACCACTTCTCACCCACCACCACCTCCGGCACCACCACCACAGAACCCACCACCACCACCACTACTCACCACATAACCCACCACCACTCACGACCTCCTCACACGAGCACACGAGCACAATTAATACCGCCACCACCTCCTCCTCCTCTAAACCATAATTCTTTTCTAACCCCTCTACATGATAATTCTTATACTTCTTTTCTAAACCCTCTTGTAACACTAGCCGAGTCCACCATTGTAATTTTTGTTTTAATTTTTTTAATTATGATAAGGTTTAGTATAATTTGGTGTTAATTATAAAAATGTGTTAAACTTTTTTTGTTTGGCAGTTGGTAGCCGTGTCCACAGCCGAGCCGTAGCAGCCGCCGAAGGTACAATTTTTTTCCTTTTGGTATCCCCGGCGACATGTCGTCGGGGAACGTGTATAGTTACTAAACGCAAACCAAACACTCCTTATGTTGATAATTTGATATAATTTGATGTTTGTTCCTTCATTAAATGTATATTTGTTTAGGATTTTAGGATTTTTGTGATTAATTTCGGAAAATCCCCGTCTGAAATTAATCATCCTATAGAAAACCCGTCCGAAATTAATTTATTAGAAATTAATTTCGGAAAGTCCCCAGTTTGGGACTGCTTTTTGAATGTTTTGTCTCATTTAGGATATGAATGCGTATACTTTGTTTACTATTTGAGATGATTTCGACAGTGTTTCTCCTTTACTCCTACGAATATGTCTTTAAACACATATTTGGGGAGTTGAGGGGAAATGCTGCCGAAATTTTCTCAAATAGTAAATCGGTTATACGCATTCATATATGAGACGAATCATTCAAAGAGTGGGTTAGGATTGCCTTCCATAGTTGCACTAGGTGAACAAAACATCTCGTATTCCTCGTTTGAATGTGTTTAATTAAGTTGCATATAATAACTAAATGTATCGTTAAAACGCAGTTATGGTATTCGATGATAAGACTTGGACACTTTTACAGCGTCATGAACCATTATTTTTTATCGGTCTTCAAAAATTCGTCGATCATTGCAAGCCGTTAGTGAATAGTGCCGGGAAAATAAAATGTCCATGCAAGTCTTGTCGAAATATATTATGGGTACACATCAAACACCTTTCAGACCACATTATGAGACAAGGGTGGGACCCACGTTATAAAATATGGGTGGAACACGGTGAACCGGCTCCACCTACGCCACCGCCAGTAATAGATAACACAAGACAACCTCTGATGAGTGACATGACAACGTTACTTAATGATCTTAGCTATATTCCTCCGAATAATGAACACAATGAACCAACTCAAGGAGATATTGGTGAGACAAGTAACGAACCGACTCAAGCTACACGTAACGAGTTTGAAGAGTTATATGCCAGTGCCAACGAGGAGCTGTACCCCGGTTGTGACAATGTGACTCGATTAGACTTTATGGCAAAGTTTACCTATTTTAAGGCTAAAGGTAGATTGACTGATTCTATATTCAATGAAATGTTAGAGTTTTTCCAAAATGTATTTCCCATCAGTAAAGGATTCAAGCTCCCACCGTCATACTATGCAATAAAGAAGACATTTAAAACGATCGGGTTAGGGTACGAGTCGATACATGCTTGTGAACACGATTGCTGCTTATTTCGGGGAGACAATAACAAAGATTTGGATTTCTGTCCGGTGTGTAATACGAGTAGATGGAAAGACAGTAACACGCCGGGGAAGAAAGTTCCTAAGAAGGTGTTGCGCTACTTTCCGGTCATTCCTAGACTACAACGTTTGTACAAGTCTAGTCACACTATAAAGGATATGATTTGGCATGCTACTGGAAAGTGTACGGAGCCCGGTAAGATGCAACACCCGGTTGATGGTGGAGCATGGAAGAAATTTGACACCAAGTATCCAGATTTTGCAAAAGAACCAAGAAATGTTCGACTAGGGTTGGCTGCTGATGGTTTCAATCCGTTTGGCAACCTTAGTCAGGCCTACAGCATGTGGCCGGTGATATTGACAACATACAATCTGCCTCCGTGGTTATGTATGAAAGAGAGTTCTTTTATGTTGACGTTATTAATTCCTGGCCCTAAATCCCCGGGTAAGGACATTGATGTTTACTTGAGGCCTTTGATTGAGGACCTGAAGGTTTTATGGGACCGGAAAGGTGTCGAGACTATAGACGTTGCTTCAGGCCAGAAGTTCAATATGAGAGCGATGGTTTTATGGACCATCAATGATTTTCCTGCTCGAAGTAGTTTGTCTGGGTGGAGTGGGCAAGGTTACAAGGCATGCCCTACATGTAATGAAGACACTCCATCTGTTCGTTTGTTAAGCAAAACAGCTTATGTTGCCCACAGAAGATTCTTAAAGAAGCCCCATAAATGGAGGCGTTCACTTGAATTCAATGGCCAAACCGATAACAAAGATCCTCCTAAAGAATTTGGCCGGGATGTAATCCTGGCTCAACTTGATAGATTGCCAACGCGTGTGAAGGGTAAACATCCGAGTCATGGGGGTGTGAAGATAAAACGCAATGTTCATGTCGAACTTAACTGGACTAAACGGTCTATTTTTTACGAGCTTGAGTATTGGTCTTTTCTTTCACTAAGACACAATTTAGACATCATGCATATCGAAAAAAATGTGTTGGAGGCCATCTTGAACACTTTGTTAATGAATGATAAATCTAAAGACACCGCCAAGGCAAGACAAGACTTGCAAATGTTGGGCATTCGAAGTGGCTTGTGGCTCAGCCAAACCAAAAACGGGAAGTGCTTGAAGCCTCAGGCTGCGTATTCTGCCGGTGATATTGACAACATACAATCTGCCTCCGTGGTTATGTATGAAAGAGAGTTCTTTTATGCTGACGTTGTTAATTCCTGGCCCTAAATCCCCGGGCAAGGACATTGATGTTTACTTGAGGCCTTTGATTGAGGACCTGAAGGTTTTATGGGACCGGAAAGGTGTCGAGACTATAGACGTTGCTTCAGGCCAGAAGTTCAATATGAGAGCGATGGTTTTATGGACCATCAATGATTTTCCTGCTCGAAGTAGTTTGTCTGGGTGGAGTGGGCAAGGTTACAAGGCATGCCCTACATGTAATGAAGACACTCCATCTGTTCGTGTGTTAAGCAAAACAGCTTATGTTGGCCACAGAAGATTCTTAAAGAAGCCCCATAAATGGAGGCGTTCACTTGAATTCAATGGCCAAACCGATAACACAGATCCTCCTAAAGAATTTAGCCGGGATGTAATCCTGGCTCAACTTGATAGATTGCCAACGCGTGTGAAGGGTAAACATCCGAGTTATGGGGGTGTGAAGATAAAACGCAATGTTCATGTCGAGCTTAACTGGACTAAACGGTCTATTTTTACGAGCTTGAGTATTGGTCTTTTCTTTCACTAAGACACAATTTAGACATCATGCATATCGAAAAAAATATGTTGGAGGCCATCTTGAACACTTTGTTAATGAATGATAAATCTAAAGACACCGCCAAGGCAAGACAAGACTTGCAAATGTTGGGCATTCGAAGTGGCTTGTGGCTCGGCCAAACCAAAAACGGGAAGTGCTTGAAGCCTCAGGCTGCGTATTCTTTCACACCAGAGAACCGAAAAAAGTTTTGTCAGTACATCAAAGGAGTTAAACTACGAGATGGGTGCGGATCATGCTTCAAGCACAAAGTGACTGATAATGATACTAATATAACGGGCCTGAAGTCTCATGACTGTCATATAATGATGCAACGTTTACTTCCTTACGGACTTCAAAATTACTTGCCCGATAAGATTGCAAAACCAATAATCGATCTATGTTCCTTGTTTAAGCAAATCTGCTCTGCAACTTTGATGGAGGATGACATGTTGAAAGCTCAGATCAAGGTGGTCGATATTCTGTGCGAGCTTGAGCTCATATATCCTCCTGCTCTCTTTGACATTATGGTTCACTTGGTTATCCATTTACCTCTAGAGGCTCTTGAAGGTGGACCTATTTGCCCCTGGTGGATGTATCCATTTGAAAGATACATGAAGAAGCTAAAAGGGTATGACTTTCAGTTCTCATTATTTTCAGGATGTTACCATAAAATTTAATCGTCCCGACCGTAATGTGGACCCCCCTCCCCTAACGTGTCATTTCAGGTGTTCTGATCGGTATGTAAATTGATTGGTTTACGGTCGTTTATTTGGTTTGATGCCCAAGAGTTGAAGAAAGTGAAATGGTATGTACTTCATAACAGTCATGAGATCGACACGTACCGGTCCCAGTTCAAGAGGTACGCGTTTTTTTATTTTGAAACTTCTTTTTCTTAACTTATCATTTCGACGACTTATTATAATACCATGAACGTTTTTCAGTTTATTTCCTAACAAAGACATGCAAGAAGAATTCCCCGACTGGTTTGGGTCGCAGGTAAACTTAGACTTATTTTGTGTACTTAACTGTAAAAATAACAATATCATATTTTGTGTTCTCTATCTAATCCTATCTTCTTCATAGATCCATCAACGTCATGTAGACAATGACCAAGACCCAGAGGTTAGCACAACCAGCGAGTTATTCGCTTTGGCTAATGGACCATCATGGACTCCAATCTCAATAAACTCTTACGTAGTTGACGGTGTGAGGTATGTCGTGCATAGCCGTGATGAACGTCGCACAACTCAAAATAGCGCCATTTGTTCGCCTGGCCCTGACGGAGAAATGTATTATGGTCAGCTTCAAGAAATCCTCGAGTTTAAGTATTTGTTGTTCAAAGTTGTGTTGTTCCGAGTTAAGTGGTTCGACACTCGCAACCAAGGACGTAAAGTCAAACGTCTTGTCCTTAGAAACAACATGACACAAATCGACTGCAGTCGTGAGGCGTTTAAAGATGACCAATACATTCTCGTAACACAAGTCAAACAAGTCTTCTACCTTGAAGATAAGACCAAACCCCACTGGAAGGTCGTCGAACATGTTAATCATAAAAAGTTTTCCGACGGGGGTGTCATCGTGGTAGAGGACGATCCTGATATTATACATTTCGACAACTCATCTGATCTCCCACTTTCTACTAGTTTGAATGACTTGGATAATGCGACCTTGCATATAGATGGTCAATCAACGGAGGTTGACGCACCGCCAGATATCATTGATGTTGTTGACCAAGACGATGATATTACTGATGATGAAGACGCCCTTCCTCATGATTTAGCAGATTCTGATGATGAAGACCTCATCAATGTTGATGATGATGGTGTTGAGAAAGTTTATTCTAGTGAAGAAGAAGATTGATCTTGAGTTGTAACTTGCAAAATACACTTATATATTTGAATGAATGAATGAAATTGTTGTGGATTGTTTAAATGTGTATATTTATTTGGATATGTATGTATTTGGATGTGTGCATGCTTATATTATTTTGTTCATGAATTTCTATATGTTATGCTAATTGTACTTGTACAGATGTCAGCAGATGTTGCCCGGTCCCACGGCGGTGACGGTGGCGGTGAGGATCGTCCCCCTCCACACCATGTACCCACACCGGTTGCGGGGGCTGCTTTGCTAACAAAGGTAAGAACAAAAATTTCTTGGCAGTTTGACTTAGGGAGACAAATGACTCAAGACCTTTTTTAAAAACTTGTTTAGATACTCAAAAATGACATGATTTTGCAGGCAAAGGTAAACGAAAACCCAATTTGGGCGGCAGGGGAGCAGGCAGGCTGAATACCCGCGACAAGATCCGAAACCTTTTGCTAAAGGAGATCGCAGAAGCTAAAGGCCCCGTCTCGATCAGTTTTGAGCAGGGTGACAAACAAACCCTAAACCCTCTCGGTCCCCATGCGGCTCACTGGTCTAATTACACCGGGGAGGTCGTTAGGAGTGTGCCGTTGTACTACCCCTCTTGGGAGAAGGTCCCGAAGGAGCGGGAGGCGGCGATCATTTCTGAGATTGAGGTCAGTTATCCTTTTATGTTTATTTCATTATCGTGTTCATTTATTTAATTGTGTATATTTATCTAAATTCGTTTATTTATTTATATCATATAAATAAATAAACAAATTTAAATAAATATATAAATTATATCTCTAACTCTGTTTTCGTTTTGTTGTATATGATTGCAGACCCTGTTTGACCTCAGGCCGCACATGGATTCCTCCCGCTGGACAGAGATCTACGAAGGCATCAACATGCACTTGCAAAAAGCCTACAATACCAACAAGGCTTCTTTCAAGGCCAAGCATTGAAAGGCAGACCCCACCACCGGGACTTACGGTGGGTCGCGGTATTGCCATCACGGGCCATCCAGGCCAGTATGCAGCCCCCGTTGACAAGTCGCTTCAAGAGCATGCATAGATAAGGTAGATTTATGATGAGTATATTTCAATTAGCGACTCCAAGTATCGGTTATGTTTTAAGGAGTTTGAGTCGGGCGTGTGCTAGCCGGAGTGGCAGGTGTGGTGATGACGAGGAGTCAGTGGGCTGTGATGAGGGATTGACGACGGCGAGAGGTTAGGTGTGTTATGTTATTATTAGTATGCTTCATTCGGTACCTTAGGTTCATTGACATTGAAAAACTTATTTCCCTATCCCTATCATGTTAAATATGATTGTATAGCCTCGTTTATGACTAGGAAGCCCCATTTTGTAGACTTATTCGGATTTTAGACGATTTAGCTTTATTATCTTTTGGTTTTGGTACAAGTTGTGATGTATCTGTATTGCGTTGATCCGTTTACTTTGTATTTGTGTTTTGGTACAAGTTGTGGTGAGTCTATACAGGTTTTGGTACAGGTTTGTTATTTGGTAGATTTTTTCCGAAAAAATTCCGGAAAAAATCTGGAAAACGCCTGCTGTGCAAGCTGTATTAAAAAAAATGCAGACTTTTCTCCAGCGACTTGTCGCTGGGGAAACTTGTTAATTATTTTTTTTAAAAAGTATCCACAGCGACTTGTCGCTGGGGAAACTTGAAACTAATTTTTTTTAAAGTATCCCCAGCGACATGTCGCTGGGAAAACTTTAAACTAATTTTTTTTAAAAAGGTATCCCCAGCGACATTTTGCTGGGGATACTTCATAATTAAGTTAACAGTCTTAATTAAACCCAAAGATTCCCCAGCGACATGTCGCTGGGGAAAGGTTTGCAACCGTGGCACTAATTGCTTGACTGAAAAACGTGTGGGACCCACGTCTTCGCTGGGGATTGTATCACTGACGAGGATTCCCCAGCGACTATTCCCCAGCGACATTTCGTTGGGGATAGGTTTCCC
This sequence comes from Tanacetum coccineum, assembly GCA_026074375.1. Lineage (NCBI taxonomy): Eukaryota > Viridiplantae > Streptophyta > Magnoliopsida > Asterales > Asteraceae > Tanacetum > Tanacetum coccineum. The sequence continues at coordinate 746 of BQNB010061593.1, read as the reverse complement.
CAGCGACATGTCGCTGGGGAAAACCCCGAAATGTTGCTGGGGAAAACCCCGATTGTTGTAGTGGTTTGATTGCTTGTAATGAAACACGACGAGCGGGTTGTTTATAATGGGTTTCAAATTCTATTACAGGTTGTTGTTCAATTATGGAAATGGATTATTCCTTTTCACAAAATTATTCTGTAGAAAACTAACGTAGACTTGGTCAAATTAAGTGTCTCTTACTCCAACTTTATCTTCTACAGCTAAACCTAACAAGCAATATCAATGATATGCGACATTTTCTCTGACTCAAATTAAGTGTCAGCCGGAAAACAAAGAGTCAGTAAAGAAATTTAGACTACTCCATAATAAAAAAGTCACTGTTGCATGATGGAAACCTTGAGCCAGAAAAGGTTTAAATGTTTCACAAGCTATTCAAAACATTATATTTTTTGTGTTAATTATATTTATGTAGTTATGAATTGTTGTGTTCTTTTTGCTCTGGTGAAACACTGGTAATTACAATACACAATGAAGGAAATATTTGACGATAGTATTTCGTCACTTCGTCAAGGTTTACAGAGATATATAAATGAATACACGGGACAATGTACTTCAAATTTTTGATAAGAACAACGATTATATTATAACTTTTTAGTTATATTATCTTTAAGTCTTTAATCACTACAACATTTGAGGTATTCCCCAGCGACATTTAGGGGCTTTCCCCAGCGACAAGTCGCTAGGGATACCTTTCCCCAGCGACA
>BQNB010061592.1:0-36425 GCA_026074375.1 Tanacetum coccineum | reverse complement strand
TCTAGGTAGTTAAAATACCACAGGACTTGAAATTTAGCTGATAATAATAATAATAATGTAATAAACCGAAGCCGAAATAAGACTTTTGGATCATGGTCGGCTCGCATACCGATGTGACAGTCATTTAAAGGGTGTAGGTAATAATAATAATAATAATAAGAACTGTGGGCTGATAAAAGTTTACTGTCTCTGGTCGGTTCACTGCCGATGTGGCAGTCTTCAAAAGACAGCCCATAGTAAAGATAATAAATCCGAGACTGGTAAAAGTTTGTTGCATCTGGTGGGTTCGCTCCCGATGTTGCAGCATTCTAAAAGGTCGAGGATCTCCTGGTCGAAATAAGACTCCTGGACCATGGTCGGCTCGCATACCGATGTGGCAGTTGTTTAAAGGACCGAGAGGTTTAATAATGTTGCAAATAAAAATAATAACTATATAAAGCCAAATTTTGATCGGGTTATCTAATATAAAGCCTCGTCTCTGGACTAGTGTTGTGTTGTTCAGACTTTTTTTTTTTTAGATGAAATAAAAAGTTAACCATAAATTCATGCGAAATTAGAACCTTAATGTTGGCTTATTCTCACCTTATCGTTCTTTGGAAAGGATTTTCAAAACTAATTACGGTCTAAACCGGGTTTACTTTATAAGGACTTAATTTATTTGTCACCAATAATAAGAATAAAATCTTTGAGGACCTAGGAATAAGGGAGCGAAAGGTAAAGCTATGCATACACAATTAGCATTTATGAGTAGTGTTAGCATCTTAACTTGTATTTAACAATGATTTCGTTTTTAAGCTTGGTTTGGGGCGGGTGAAAAATCAAGGACGATGAATTTATCCTTTTAGTGTTTCTTGTTCTGTGATCCTTAAAGTTATGATATATATAAAAAAATGATGATGATGATAATATAAGTGTTTGAATATTTATAAAAATGGTAAAATGGGGGCTTTTCAAAACTAGTGATTTCTTAATCCCCTTAGCTGAACACTTAGCTACTTTTCGAGGTAATTAGTCCAAGGGGGTTAAAATTTTTAGTTTTTTAAGTATGTTTTTATAACATTGCGTGAGGACACGGCAATAGCTTAGTATGGGGGATTTTTGATATGTGTTTAATCACATATCATTTTTCTTTATTAAAATGAGCTTTAAAGACCAAAAATGCATGGAAAATACAATGTATATGTGTGTTTTGTCAATTGAATTATGCAGGTAACGGATATATCAAATATGGACAAAAACAAGCCAAAAAGGACAAAACCCAAGCACGAGATTGGAAGAGTGCAAGAAATTAAAGCCAAAGCCGTAACCATCTTAAATAGGCCAACCCGTACCCATTTATTGGGTCGGGTCAGCCCATAAACCTTATTATAAAAACCTAAATTAAGCTTTATACCTTATAACATAAGCTTTAGTCCATTTACTAAATCTAATAGTCCAAAACCATAATACTATTAATCCATTTCCCAGCCCAATCCATAATACAAAGCCCAAGTCAAACAATCCCATACCCGTCATAAGTACATAGAGATAAAAGATGGTCAAAAGTACTATTCCACTTCCCCTTCCCTCCCGTTTTAAACAGCTATGAACTCACAGGGTAACCAGAGGTAAATACCACAACCATTCACCCCTCACATAACACCTCCTTCAAATACATGCTAGAGGCAGCCTGACAAGCACTACACCAAATACTAAAAAAGAGAATGACACGCTGGCCAATCCTGTAGAGCGATCTGATTGGTGAATAGACGTGGAGAGTAAAAGGGTTACATATTATTATGGATTGAGATCAAGGGCCAAATTAGAAAGGCATTGGACGTCCTGAAGTCCCAAAGTTTCCCCTCCTCCCTATATAAAAAGAGGCAATCACACAGTGTAATCCATCTAGCGTTATAAGTAGTTTAGGATAATGTAGATTTTAATAGCTTATTATTGTAAATTTTTCAGCTTATTGTCTTTCATTTTAGTAACTTACTTTCAAAAGGCTTGAGTAATCATTTCAGTTTTTAATAAAATTACAAAATTTCATTTATATTGTGCCTTAAATTCTGTTTACTTTTGAGTAATTATGGTTTAAATGTGTTTTGATATAAGCTAAAAAGCTCAATAAGCTCTCTAATTCCTAATTAGCTAGTTCTAATTCAATTTAGCTTTCTAAAAGCTAAACTGAAAAAGCTATACTCAAAATACCTCAAAAAGGTCATAATAAGGCAGTTTTAGATAATAAGCTAAAAGGATGGGCTTATGGCTTTCTTACCAGCTTATCTCTGATAGCTGGAGCTATTATAAGCTCTATGAGACTTTTTGTCGTGTTTAAAGCAGAGGACTCTCTCTATCTCTTCTCTCTTCTTTACTTTATTTGCTAGCCTTAGTTGTTTTTATGCTTTATCTCAGCTTATAATTTGAGCTTATTCACTCTTATACTAGTATTTTAAATTGCTTATATGTCTCTCTCTATCAACATTAAATCTTAATATGTTTTAGCTTATTTGAGCCTTAATTAATTTATGTTAAAGCTTAATGTGTGATTTTAGTTTTTAATGGGTGTTTTGGCACAGCATCTTAACATAGTTAAGACTGCTTTGTAGCTTTTTGGTTCTTCAAATTCATTTTTAATAACTATAATTGAAGTCTAAATGTTAGTTTGTCTCTCTCTATCTATCTCTGATTAGAGTTTATTAAGACCTTGAAGTTTGTGGTTTCAAAAGTCTAATTCTGCGAGCGTGGAGAGGACGGGATGAGGGCAGGAAATTGAGCTTATTATTTTAATTCCTAAAAATCCTGTCTTGAGCTTGATTTTGTCTCAAAATAAATTTACTTTAGCATCATTGTCAATCAATTTTAGTCATTACTTTGGAAGTAGCCTTTTAAAGCATGCTATAGTCACCAAAACATCAAGTATATGGGGCTGTTATTAAAAATAGAGTTTGAAGATCAATAAAAAGCCAAATTCTAGCTTAGTTTTGATTAATTTTGATTATTTTGAGCTTAATATAGTAAGTTTTCAATCTGTCATTGCTTTTTTAGTTTGTTAAAAGTATTTTAGAGGCTTAAAACTTAGGTTGCAATTCTTATCTCAACTCAAAAAGCCAAAAACAAAATAGCTTAAGCTGTCATTTTCAAGTTTCTTTTCTAGCTTATTTCTTTGCTTGATTTGCTTAATTCTTGCTTATTTCTCTGAGTCATGTAAGTTCAATCCTAAATATGTTTTCATGTTTTAGCTTATTATTAGTGCTAATTAGTCCTAAAATTTAGTTTGAAAATCTTGAAAAAAGTCATTTAAATCCCTTTTTAAGTAAACTGTCCAAATGTTTTTTTAACTGTTTTCAGCTTATTTGTGTTGCTTATTTTTAGTCCTTATTGCTTATTAGATCTAGTCTTAGGTCCGTTCCAGCTTTTTGGTTTTTAAGTTAGCTTATTGAGTCCTAAATTTCCAAAACAGTTTAGCTTATAGTATAAATGTCTTAATTTAGCTAAATCTGTCACCACTTTTGATTTAATCTTTTTCTAGTGCTTATTAATAAGTGTGGTCTTAAGTCTTTCATTAAAGTGCTTATTTTTGCTTATATTTCAGCTGTTCAAAAAGAAAACTAAAAAAATGTTTTACAAAAAAAGGAAGTCACATGGTTCGAACCTATGACCTTCCCCTCAACACACCAATGCCTTAGCCAGTTTTCCCTTGGGTCTTTTTCATACATGTCTTGCACAATTAAATACTTAGGCACATTGTTCAATTTGCTTATTCATGCTTATTTGCTTTTTATCTGCTTATTCTTTTTAGCCCAAATTTCCAATTTTCATTTTCCATAGATTTTAAAAATAGTCAAAGTATTTTTCCATAAATTTCCTAGATTTATTTAATAATAAGGTGTTCTATTTTTTAATATTTTATTAGATAAATCGCTTTTAATAAAAAAATTCATAAAAAATAAAATAAAGATAAAAAAAATATAATTTCTTTTTTCAAAATTATTTTAATACATTTAGGTTTTATAAATTTGCATTTTGAGTTTTTAGAGTTTTATTTTGTCTTATTTATTTTGTTTGCTTTAATTGCTTTTAAATGTCAATTAGATTTTAATGTCGTTAGGTTTTTAATTTGCCTTAATTTTTAGTCTAGCTTGCCTTTATTTGCTTTCCCTTTGCGTATTTATATTTAGAAACCAAAATCAAATCTTTTATGACATTCAAGCTCGATTTATGACATAATCGTGAATTTCCATTCACCTCTCACCGAGGAGAACGATACCCGTGTTGATTACTTATTATTCTTTCCTAAGAATAATTTGTATGATACTTAGCTTAATTATACGTATATGTATTTTATATATATTATACATTTGAGGGTTAATTGTTTGATACATATAAAAACGAACATCAGGATCTTCAAGGCTCGAACACGAACAATCCCGTAAAAATCGCTACACCTCTCCCCGGCAACGGCGCCATTTTTGATTTTCGTTAAGATACGTATCAAACAAATAACCCTCAATAATATATATATATATATATATATATATATATATATATATATATATATATATATATATATAAAATATAATATATATATATATATATATAATAAATAATAGGGATGGGTTCTAGGGAAAACTATATTTTGCTAGAAAACCTAGAAAACTCAGACAACCAAACAGATGCTCTAATTTTTTCAGACTTAAAATTGGTTTTTCAGGCAAATATGGCCTCGAAATAATGTCATAAAAGAACTCAAAAACCAAAACAGATGCTCAAATTTTTTCAGGCATATAACTATTTTTTAGGGAAATGTTTTAGTTTTTTGGCATCTGTTTGGTTTTTTTGGGTTTTTACAGAGAGTAAATCGAGGCCATATTTGCCTGAAAAAACAATTTTTAGCTTGAAAAAATTAGGGCATCTGTTTGGTTTTTTTAGGGCATTTGTTTGGTTTTTCTGGGTTTTCTGGGTTTTCCACCGAAATTAGGTTTTCTCATGATCTCATCCCTATATATATATATATATATATATATATATAAAAGTATATATATAATAAATAAATTATATATAGTTAGGATCAAATGAGAAGTTTTCTTAAAATAAGAAGGATAAGAAGTAAATATAATCGATATCCGAGATGCACCGACTTAAATTAGATGCATCTCTATACTCTTAGATGCATTGTAACGCATCATAACGCGTTTTTTAGCTTTTAATTTAGATCATATCGTATAATTTAAATGCATTTCACACTACCTCTTGTTTTTTGTTCGTTACATGTGGCAAAATCATGAAAATCATTTGCACCATCTACCACATCAAATTAACTTTCGAAACACAAAATGGGCATCTTTAACGAATAAAAATCGCATCCAATGAAAGTCGTTGCAACTCAAATGTGTAGTTTTAGTCACTTCTCACCACTTCTTTATGTTAATTTACTTCTCACTGGATCCCTACTATATAAAATATATTATAATTCATAACGATAAGCAAAGTTCATACAAATTATTCTTAGGAAAGAATAATAAGTAATCAACACGGGCATCGTTCTCCTCGGTGAGAGGTGAATGGAAATCTACGTTTATGTTGTAAATCGAGCTTGATTGTCATTTAAGTTTTGGTTTTGGTCTCTAGATCTACTAATGCGAAGAGGAAACCAATAAAGGCACGCTAATCAAAAAATTAAGGCAACTTAAAAATCTAACGACATTTAAAACAATTTAAAACTAATTAATAACTAAATTAAACTAACTAATTAACTATAAATAACAAATTAAAACTTCTAAAAACTCAAATTGCAAATTTCTAGACTAAAATGTATTAAACTAATTTTTTAAAACACAGAAATTATTTTTTTGAATTTTTAAACTACTTAAAACTATTTTTTAAACATAATAATACTAAAAACTAAATTAAAAAAAAAATACTAAACTTAATCCTAAAATTTTAAGAAAATTTATAAAAATTCAAAATACTATTTATGAGGTTTATAAAGAAAAACGGATCAATAAGCTCTAACCTGCTGTTAAAAATCAAATAAGCTGAATAAGCTAAAACTAACTTTAGTATATTAATTAAATGTAGCAAAGTATCAACTGAAAAAGACCTAAGGGCAGTGGTAAGACGTGAGTGTTGTGTAAGGGAGGTCACAGGTTCGAGTCCTGTGACCTACCTTTTTGCAAAAACATTTTTTTTTCATTTTTCTTTTTGAAAAAGCTAAAGAATAAGCAAAAACTAACAACTTTAATAAATGGACTTATTGCTGAAACTTATTATTAAGCTATGAAAAAGCACAAAACAAATGACAATTTTGGTTTTTAAGGTTTTTACACAAAAAGCTAAAACTGTTTGGACTATTTGACTCAATAAGCTTTAAGAAAAGTAAATAAGCTGAAACAGACCTAGACCTAAACCTAATAAGCACTAATGCTAAGAAATGAGCAAACCAAATAAGCTGAAAGAAACATGTAAAAGGCATTTAAGACAGTTTGACTCAACACACTTTTAAGGGACATTTTACTAACTTTAAGCTAAATTTTAGGACTAATAAGCAATGAGAATAAGCTAAAAAGCAAAAACAGTTTAAGAACTGGACTCAAATGACTCAAATAAGCTGAAATTAAGCAAATTACCTAAGGAAAATAAGCTAGAAAGACAGCTGAAATTGATAGTTTACACTACTTATTATATTGGCTTTTTGAGAATAAATGACTACTTTTAAGCTTCAAATTAAGACTCAAAAAGCTAACTTGACTACTTATAAACTAGAAACAGATTAGGACTAGATTGTAATAAGCTAAATGCAACAAAAATTAATCAAAGATAAGCCAAAATTAAGGCCTTATTTCATCTGCTAAATTAGGCCTTTTAAGCTTAAAACCAAATACTTCTTACTTGATTGTTTCATCAAAATTGCACAAAAGGATTTGCTAAAACCAAAAAACTCAAAACAGATTTTTATTGATGCATTAGAGACTCATTTTTAGCACAAAAACCATACCTTAAGAATTTAGCACAAATAAGCTGGTTGAAAACCTTATGGACTAGCAGACTTAAAAAATAGCTAAACTAATATTCAAAACTTAACAAAACTAAATTCTAGCTTATAAAAACTAACTTTTAGACCTTAATTGAGCTTATCAAAACTTGTTTGAGACCCAAAAACATATTACACTTCATTTGACCCATTTTAAGACCTTAACCCAAACACTCCTTTAAGAACTTGAAAACTTATTTTAAGCCAAAACAGATCCAAATAAGCCTTGATTTTTGAAAACAGATGATGAACTAAGCATATTAATGAAAAATAAGCAAAGACTTTAGACAAATAAGCACTTTTTAATAAGCTAAACTAATAAGCTATCCTAGACTTATAACTAAGCAGATTTCATTAAAACCTAAATTAAGCTAATCTAAACTAAGAACTAGATATATTAAGCTACAATAAGGCAGAATAAGCAATAATAAGTAGAGAATAAGCAAAAATAAGCAGATTAATAAGCTGAATAAGATATTAAGCTAGGAAATGAAATTAGAGACATACCTTGTCCTTTGCTTAAACAAGGACTAAAATACTCCTAAAGCTCATCTACTAACTCTAGCTTATATTCATGACTGTAAAGTCCAATAAGCCTTTCCATAATTGGCTTATCATCCAATTTTAAGCATTCCATAATAAGCATAGGTAAATGACTATTTAAGGTGATTTAAGTAACAAAACTAATCAGTTAAGCTATGAGAAAGCCAAACTGATTAAGGATTAGCTTGTAAGAGAATTGAGAGCTTATTGCTATCTAAACACATTTTAAGCTGAATTAAGCATAAAAGTAAAAACTGAATTTAAAACAGAATTTAAGGAAACTGATATTTCATTAAAAAAAAGGATTACAGGTACTGGAAAATGAAAATTACCAATAAGTAAAGAAACATAAGTTGGAAACTATAAGCTAAATTACACTACTCCTAATACGACACTACACTAGATATTCTATTGTGTGAGATTGACCTCTATGTATAGGGGTGAAAGAAGCTTCTAGGCTAGAGGAGCGTCCCTCAATCTTCAATCCTAGCCCTCCAATCATAACAAACTTCAATCCATCAATTTTAGCCCTTGGATTACTCTCCATGTATAATTGACATAAGAAGTCCTTGGGAACGCCACGTGTAAGGATTTATGACTGTTAGCATGCCTTATCGATCTTCTAGAAATGTGGAGTGTGGTGGATTTGGTATGTAGCATTTACCTATGTTTGTTTGTGGTAAAATGTGGGGAAAGAGGATGAATAGTAACATAGGCGGATTATTAAATTTTAACTAGATAAGGGATTGTGCCTGACTTATTTATTTGGCCTGGATCATGATATAGATATTGGATTGGATTAGGCTTTATGATTTTGACATATAGATTTAAGCGATAGGTTTAAAAATACATCAAATATTAATGGCTGACTCGGCTAAAAAAGGGTACGGTTGGCCCATTAAAAATGAATACCTTCGCTTTGTATTTTCTCACGCTCTTCCAATCTTGTGCTCGATTTTGTCTAATTTGGCTTCGTTTTTGTCCTTTTTTGAATATTCGTTACCTGCACAATACATTTGACAATACACACATATACAATGTATTTTTCATGTATTAATAGTCATTTAAGCTCGTTTTAATAAAGAAAAATGATATGTAATTAAACACATATCATTTACCTTGGCTAAATAATTACTCTTGTATTTATTATGACGTTTGAAAGCTAATACCTTCGGGTATTAGTCATTATTATGAAAGAGTCTGATGTTGGTATTTGTTATTCTCGAATTCCTTGATTTATCGGTGAGTGCTTGTTTTATGTTCATCAAGTTATACTTGTTTACGCGCTTTTGTATTTTGACCTACATTCAACTAGATCAGTGAAAGTGGCCGCAAGTAGATCTAGAGTTAAGGATACTCTCCATAATGATAAATACATCTAAAATCATAAGTTACACAAATATTGTCCTTCTAAGTCTGTGTCTAGGATAACGCTTCAGGCTTAACAATTTAATTGGATATTGCACAATGTTTAATCATCGTGTTAACTACAGGTGACCTAGAGAATTCAACAAGTAACGGTTCTGAAGTCCATTGGATAGTTGGACAGTGGACTACTAGTGTATAATGCCATTAAGCGGTAAGTGGGTAAAGTCTCTATGAGCTAGGGTTTAACAAGATCACCATTGCTTTAATCCTAAGATAGATTACATCAGCAAATAAGGATGGATTTATGTGGATGCTTTAATGTGACAAAAATATCATGATCGGTCTTAGGATTGATGTAACGCCTAAGTCTTAAGAATGATATGCCACCCACGAGAGAAGAAATCATTGCATCTAAAATAAACAAACCAACGTTCTAATCAGATTAATAATGGTTAATACAGTTTTCTAATATAAGGTTCGACCGCTCTTTTATCTTTTGTTAAATGAGCTTGCGTGGTGAAAGGGCCTAAAATTGATTATAACACCAACCAAACCGCGCGTCTCTCAGGCAGAAAACCCCCTTTTCATTAGAATAGGATTTTAGACTGACATAGGGTTTAACATAGGTTTGAGGAATAAATATAATTAACATAAATTAGATAACCAAGATTTTTAATTAAATGGATAGATTTAACCTCGCTTCACTGTTTCGAAAACCCTACTTTACCATGACACTAACTACCGATCGGAGTACACTGCCCGTAAAAAGTGTGTTTTTGGTTTAGTTCACAAATATAAAATTTAAAACTTGAATCATCTTAAATATACCATACAACGACAACACATCATTCTCAAATGAAACCTACGACTCCGAAGTCAAATTTAAATTTAATGTTTGCTTGACTTTCAACATCATTAACACGCTTGCTAAAACAAATATGAATTGACATTGCATAAAAGCTTTAGGAGCTCATCAACCTTTTACCCATAACTTATAAATATACTAATTAAGACTCGATTTGATGTTCAATCTACTTGATTCCAAACAATAACACATTAGTCTAATAATCTATTTCTTCCCGATGCTCATCTCCATTAATGTTCAGCCCCATTTTTCATAACAATATGTTTGACGCATGAAGTTTGCAAGTAGGTTTGAATCAACTTAAAATAATAGCCTATCTCATATCCTTAAGAGCTAGCCTGAATATAGCCCAATTAAAATCAACCTATAAGTCAAAAAATAAGCTTAAACAAACAACGGTTTAGATTATAAAAATTAGCCAAAACCCTTAATCACACAAACTAATATTTTGCACGAATTACTCATATTCACAACAAAAACTAAAATCCATAAAAACTCAAAACATTATGTATCTATTTGGTAAAACACCGAACCACCAAAATTCCGATGAATCATCAAAACCAACCTAAATTCACTCTTCAACTAAATCCCCAAAGCCACATTAATAATGAAAAATTAACATATCTTCTAACCACCATCAAAATTTTTCAACAACCATAAAAAACCAACAAAATCCCAAAATTTTAAAATATAATTAGTGAGCTTAATACACATAAATTAAGTAAGAAAAGCCTAACTCAGACATATTAAAAGGCAAACACCGCCGTATTATTGTCGCCGAAACATTGCGCTATCACCGATTAACAACAACCTGTTAAAAACACGAAACTAAAAATCAAAACAATATATAAAAACATATGTAAACAAAATAAATAAAAATATCTATAAGAAAAATAATAGTTTGCATGTAATCCGAATTTTGCCTTACAATTGTAGTCTTTTTTGATATTCATCATTACCTCGGCATAAAAATTTTCCAGATCTCATGAAAGTGGTTTGTGTATGTTTTTTCTTTTATGGTGGAAAACCACTTCTTGAGAAAAAAAATAGGCAGTGAATGTTTTATTGAGAAAAAAAATAGAGGTGGATGTTATATCGAGTGGCACGTGGAAGGCTGAAGAGAGAGGGGCGGGTGATGAGTTAATGCATTCGGTTAGGGTCAGATTCGGTTGCATAAAGAAAAAATGTAAGGTTTTAAAAGGAGTAATAAGGGGCACATTTTTTGATTCTTGGCCTATTAATATATATAGGTATAATACGTTAATTTCATTTAAATTATACCTAATACGTTATTTCGTTAATAACATTACAATGTAATAACTTTTTCCCTACTCATCTCATGCAATTGCTATTATGTTTTTGCAAGTTCAAGGATTTAACCCTGAATTGTTAGGATTAGCAGCTGACCGCTACTATTACTATACTTTTTATCTTATATTATAGTTGTTGAAAATTTAGTGCAATTGTGAGAATTGGATCATACTTGGAAATGGGTTTGGATGTACGGAGTGTACACCCATCAAGTCACTGATTCTTCCTGCCTCCTTTAGTGGTTAGCTTAATGTCTATTAAATGAGCGGTTTCAACATTTAATGTTTGTAACTATACTTATTAAATGGGCGGTTTCAAGTTTGACTTAATGGCCATAATTATAGTCATGTAACCATTGCATTTATGAAGGAGGTTATGAGATTAACTAGCGAATTAATGCTCATAACTCCTTTTGACCAAGAGTTACAACTCTTTTGATTAAGAGTTGGCATCCCCATAAATAGAGATGGACATTTTTGCATAAAACACACACCAACAGAAAACCTAAACACTTAGAAACGAAAGGGTTCTTGATTTGTGCCTAAAACAAGAATTGCACTTGGTTTTATCCTAAGGAGGTATTCGTGATACCCAGGCATATGGTCAAATAATCTTCTTTGAAAAGTAATTACACGACTTCAAGTGATATCCGGTAACCATCTTTGGTAATTAGCTAGGCTATTGATTATCTTCACCCTGTTCTGGGCTCATAACAACCAACAATCAAAGAAGATTATTTTGTGATAATCAATGGCTGGTGCTACTATGAAACACATGGCTTCAAACTTTGCCAAGTTTGAAGGGGTAGACTTTAGAAGATAGCAGAAGAAGATACACTTCTTGCTTTCTAGCATGAGTGTGGTGTATGTACTTACTACTCTTATTCCTGAATATGGTGATGATGCTACCGTGGAACAACTCAGGAAGAGGCCCAAGTTTGACAATGATGACTATGTCTGCAGAGGTTTAATCCTCAATGGTATATCTGATTCTTTGTTTGATATGTACCAAAATGCTGAATCTTCCAAAGAAATATAGGATTCCGTTGAGGCCAAATATATGGTTGAGGATGCATCAAGTAAGAAATTCCTGGTTAGTAATTTCACAAATTACAAAATGACTGATTCAAGGTCAGTTATGGAACAATACAATGAAATTCTTGGTATATTTAGAAGATTTACACAACATAAAATGAACATGAATGGGGTTATTCAAGTCTCTTATATCATTGATAAACTCCCACCTTCTTGGAACTATTTCAAGCACACCTTGAAACATTTGAAGGAGGAGTTAACTCTTGTTGAGTTGGGTAGTCATCTGCGTATTGAAGAGTCCCTCAGGGTGCAGGATAGTGATAAGCCAAAGCGCAACAATGTTGCTGGTCCTTCAGTTGTCAATATGATAGAGCATAACAACTTCACCAGGTACAATGACAACATGGGCAAACGTAAACATCATGATAACAAAAGGGCTGATCCTAACAAGAAGGCAAAACGTACTTGTTAGAAATGTGGCAAAACTAGTCACATTAAAAGGGATTACAAAGGTGTTAATGTTGGCAACAAATCCAATGGTTCAGGCACAAAGGGTTCAGTGGATGGTTCATCCAACTCACTGAAAGGTCAGAATATGTTTAATAAATCTCTTCAGGTTTATTATGTTACATATGTATCTGAAGCTTACTTTTTGCAGGATGATGATGTTGCGTAGTGGGTTGACTCAGGAGCAACAGTTCATGTGTATAAAGATAGATGTTGGTTTAAGACTTATGATTCACTGAATGATGGATCTATTCTTCATATGAGAAATGAGTCAACAGCCCTAGTGCATGGACATGGTTGTGTAGATCTTAGGTTTAGTTCTGGAAAGATTGTTTCATTGTTTAATGTTTTGCATATTCATAATATAAGGAAGAATTTAGTTTCTAGTAGTGTTTTGAATAATTATGGTTATAAACAAGTGATTGAATCTAATAAATTTGTTTTATCTAAACATGGTGTGTTTATTAGTTTTGGTTATTTAAGTACTCATATGTTCAGGCTTAATATTGGCAATGATAATATTGGTTCAGCCTTCATGTCAACCTCTAAACTAAATGATTTAATCCTATGGCATGCCAGACTGGGCCATATCCACTTTAAGAGGATGCAAGATATGTCAAAGGATGGGTTAATCCCAGCTTTTGACATAGACATTGAAAAGTGTAAGACTTGCATGCTGAACAAAATAACTAAGAAATCATTTTAAAATGTTAAACATGAAATTAAAGTTTAAGAGCTGATCCACAATGATTTGTGTGATTTACATGCTACTCCCTCTTTAGGGAATAAGAAATACTTTGTGACATTTATTGATGATGCTTCAAGGTTTTGCTATGTTTATTTATTACATTCAAAGGACGAAGCATTAGATAAATTCAAAGTATTCAAAACTGAAGTTTAATTACAACAAGGGTACTTAATCTAAAGATTCAGGACTGATAGGGGAGGTGAGTACATTGATACTCTGTATTTTCAGTCTGTTGGTATTATCCATTGTTGGGATTAAAAGACATCTGAGTGCTGTTGAAGTTACTGCTGCCAGTTATGATTGTTACTACTATTGGTTATGTTTCTACTGCTGGTAAAGTTTAGAGAAAATATTCTAAGTCATTACTACTGCTAGTTGTAAAGTTACTACTGCTAGTATTAGTTACTACTGCTAGAAGAGTTTCTGCTATTAGAGTTTAGTTAGTACTGTTTGTATAAGTTAGTAGTGCTTATGTGATAAGAATAAGATATATTAGGAAAAGATATATATGTGTAGAAAACGCGTTGTAAGCCCATTAGGGTTCCTAGTGTTATTGATAATAATAATATTATTATTATTATCAAGAATGAGATATATTATCAGGTTTGGTTTCCTTTTAGTCCAGAGTTCATAAGGGGTAATCATGTTCCTTTTGTTAAGAACCCTATTTAATACATAGCAAGTTGTTAACATAGGTTCACCTCAGAACCCTTGATTCACTCCTGAGTAGGACAACATGGAATTAACCATTTCTTTCAGTACTCTATTTTTCCTTTCAGATATACCATTTTATTGTGGAGTATAGGGAGCAGTCGTTTCATGGATGTTGATCCCAACTTAAGATCGATTTTTTAGCTTGTAAAGGTTAAGTTACTTTGGATAAATCCAAAACAACTATGATAGAAACTTTATGAATACTAAAGAGTATGTGGAATCTACTCTTTAATACTTAGAAGAATATTAATGAAACAGTAAAACTATAAGAAACCACTACTACTGCAAAGTTGCCCATTCTCAAACAGGGTGAATAAGATAAGTGATTGCTAAAGTATTGAGGCAATACTTTTCAAGTTCAAGACTATGCTCTATGGGATGTCATAGATAATGGAAACTCATTCAAACTAGCAGCCCAAATAACAACAAATGCTGATGGTACCGATCAACTTCACATAATACCAAGGAAGTCCAGTAACACACGAAGAAATGCTCAAAAGAAAGAATGATTATAGGCAATAAGTATGTTACTGATGGAACTATCCCAAATGAACATCTATATGACTTTTAATAATCGGGTAACAAGGATCTAGACTTTTTTGTTGCTAAACAACAAGAGTTGTTGGCAATGAAGCCACAAATAATACGTCAGAAGCTCTTCTAAAGCAAATGAAAGGAGAACTTTAAGTGCTCCAGCATATAGCCTCTTGAACACTATTTTCAACAGGCTTCAAAAGATTGTACGCCAGCTGGCTATCTTGGGTGAAAATATTTTACAAGAAGATCTCAATTTGAAATTTTTGAGAAGTCTACCTTTTGAGTGGAATACTCATGTTGTGTTCTGGAGGAATAAACCTGATCTAGACCCAATGAGCTTTGATATCTCTACAACAATTTCAAGATTGTTGAACAAGAGGTTAAAGGAACTGCAAGCTCAAGCTCAAGCTCAAGTTCTTAGATATGGCTTTTGTGTCATCCCCTAGAAGTACAACATGAAGTTAATACAGCATATAAGAGATATACTGCTATACCTCAAGTTAGACCCTGCTAGCACACAATTTATGCACTGCTAGTACACAAGTTAGTATTGCAAACTTAAGTGGTGACACTGTTTATGCATTTTTTGCCAGTCAACCAAACGGGTCTTAACTTGTATATGAGGACCTTAAACAAATCCATGAAGATGAATTAGAAGAGATGGATTTAAAGTGGCAGTTAGCATTGTTGCGCATGAGGACAAAAAGGTTTTTCCAAAAAACTGGTAGAAAGATCACTATCAATGGATGACACAGCTTTACGACAAGACCAGGTGACGTGTTTTCAACTGCCAACACGATGAGACACTTTGCCAAGTTAATAAGAATGCAGAGGAGCTAGGGAACCAAGAAAGCAGTAACAGGATCAACACAACTCTATAATGGACTGTAAATTTGGAAGAATCTTCTCACAGCCATGGAGGCTATTGAAGGATCTTTGGTTTTGACTAGAGATATATGGCAGATGATGAAGTCCCTACAAATATGGCTCTTATGGCTTTTTCAGACTCAAAGGTGCATAATGACAAAACTTGTTCAAAAACCTATCTAAAAAGCTTTGAAACTCTTAAAACTCAACTTGATGATTTAAGAATAGAGTTTAACAAATCTGAGTTCAATTTAGCTATTTATAAAAGAGGGTTAGCATCTATAAAAGAGCAACTTGTCTTATACAAAAATAATGAGGTTATTTTTTGTGAGCAACTTGTTGTTCTTAAAAGAGATATCTCATATAAAGACTCAAAAATTAGTATGCTTTAAAGTCAGTTAAAAAAGCTTAAGCAAGAAAAAGAAAGCAATCAACTTAAAATTGAAAAATTTGATAATGCTTCTAAGAGTCTAGACAAATTAATAGGGAGACAGATAACTGATAAAAGTATAAAGGATGTGGGGTTTGTAAGCTATAATGTTGTTCCACCTCCCTATACAGGGTTATTTTCACCCTTAAAGAATAGACTATTAAAAATCTCTAAAATCTTGATTAGCTACTCTGTCTAGAGGAGTTTCCAACAACCTGAGATTGAAGGCTATGAGACCAAGCACTAGTAAGAGTGTTAGTGATAATATTCTAATGATGTTAGGGAACTCTCCTATAGCCCTATTGTTTAAGGAGTTTGGTGTCAGATGATAAACCTAGAAACGAGATTGTTTTCCTACATTTGCCTAAGATAGAAATTTGTTAGACCTAAACAACAGAAAAACAGTTAGGAAAACTATTAGATTATTCTAAAATGTATATGTCACAAAATTCGCAAGGTAAAACAAAGAAACGAAAATCATCAAAGTCCCAACACTTAGTAAGATGACTATGGTGATGACAATAAATCTTGATTAGTCCTAGGTAAGTTTTAACCATGATCGCTGACTGCAATTACCATCAAAGGGAAAGGATGGTATTTGGGAATACCTATACAAGGGTGAATTAGAATTATTCTGCTAAACAGGCTCACCCAAGTACTCACTTAATACTGCTCTTCTAAAAACTACAGTTTATAGTGCTAGACCAATGTCACATTTTTCTAAATTAGCCCAATCAACTATAAAGAGGCCCTATAAAAAAAGAACAACATTAAATAACAAAAATTTTAGTCAAAAAGTTAATACTGCTAAGGGAAAATTTTATACTGCTAGGCCAAAAGCATTAAAACTGCAGGCAAAATTAGTAGTATTAATGCGTGAGGGCAAATCAGGATAATACGTTAAGGCCTCAACATGTTAGGTTTGAAGACCTACCAAACTTAATAGTGCATCAATTACTTTGAAGAGACATAATTATGTTGATGCACGAGGCAGATCCAAGTTAGTGATGGCTTGGGTCCCCAAAAGAAACCAATTTCCTTATTTTTATGTGCAGGGTCATCCACAAAAAGAAGATCAAGGCTATGTTGATAGTGGATGCTTAAGGCACATGACAAGGAACATGTCATTTCTCTCAGACTTCAAGGAACTTGATGGAGGATATGTTACCTTTATGGGAGGAGTCAAAGGAGGGAAAATTACTGGTAAAGGAACTCTTAAAACTGGTAAGCTTGATTTTGAGGATGTTACTATAGCTCATAGGAGATTACAATTAACCATTTAGCGTTTCACAGATGTGTGACAAAAAGACAGAGTTCTTTTACAGATACTTGGAATGTTTTTTTTCTGTCTCCTGAGTTTAAGGTTAGCTGAAGAAGACAGGTTTTTACTTAAAGTTCCTAGAAAGAACAATATGTATAGTGTTGATATGAAGAACATTATTCTTAAAGAGAGTTTAACTTTTCTTGTTGCAAAGGTCACACTTGATGAATCAATGCTATGGCATAAGAGGCTAGGTCATGTAAAATTTAAAACTATTAATAAACTTGTTAAGGAAAATCTTGTGAGAGGTTTACCTACAAAACGTTTTAAAAATGACCAAACTTGTGTTGCTTGCCCTAAGGGAAAGCAACACAAAGCCTCTTGTAAGTCCAAGATTCAGAACTCTATTCAGTTGCATATAGACTTAGTTTGTTCAAACTTTTTGAGTAGCTTAATGTAATAAGAAAAACATTGTCGTGTTGTCATTGATGATTATAGCAGATTTACTTGGGTTTTCTTTCTAGCAACTAAGGATGAAACTAGTGGCATTCTTAAGAGCTTTATAACTGAGGTATAAAATCTAGTTGATAAGAAAGTAAAGATAATCAGATGTGACAATGGAACAGAGTTCAAGAATAGAGTTATAAGTGAGTTTTGTGAAAAGAAAGGCATTAAGAAGGAATTTAGTGTAGCTAGAACTCCTCAAAAAAATGGTGTTGCTAAGAGGAGAAATAGGACACTAATTGAGGCTACTAGAACCATGTTAGCTGACTTTAAGTTACCTACTACATTTTTGGGCTGAAGCAGTTAATACTGCTTGCTATGTGCAGAATATGGTATTAGTAGTTAAGCCTCATAACAAGACCCTTTTTAAAAAAAAAAAATTGACTGTTTATAGGTAGAAAAACCCTGCTCTAGAAGCTTCATAGACCAATTGGGGTGTCATTTTACCATTCTAATACCTTTGATTATTTATGGGCAAGTTTAATGAAAGTCAGATGAAGGATTCTTTGTTGGATACTCAATGAATAGTAAGGCTTTTAGGGTATACAACATTAAAACTAGGAAAGTAGAAGAAAACTTGCATATTAGGCTCTTGGAGGATAAGCCTATTATTGCAGATGATGGACTAAACTGGTTGTTTGATATTGATGTCTAACAACAAAATCAATGCAATATGTGCCAGTTGATTGCAGTACAAAAACCTCTAATAAATTTGTATTTAAATAAGAATTATTGGTGCACGTCATTCTAGCAAAGAGATAGGATCTAGCCAAGACTACATTTTGATGCCACTGTGGAAAGATGGTTCACTATTTGATTCTTCTTCAAAGAATGCTAGTAATGATGAACCACAACCTCCTAGTGATGCTGAAAAGAAAGATGATGAAGGTGTATGTAAAGAAAGTAGAATTGCTGATCAAGAGAAGCCTAAAAACAGTACTCAAGATGTTAATAATGCTAGACCAAGTATTAATGTTGAACCATACATGTTTTCTTTATTAGATAATGCTACACTTGAAGCCACACATGCTGATTTCTTTGGTGATAAAACAAAAGTAGATATGAGCAACATTACTACCACATATCCAATTCTTTCTACTCTAAATACAAGAAACCATAAAGATCATTCACTTGATCATGTGATTGGTGATGTACAGTCTGGTGTATAGACAAGGAGAATAACAAAGACTACAAATAAATAAGGGTTTATTAGTGATGTTTATGAAGGTAAAACTCATAAAGACGTTCATACTTGTCTGTTTACTTGTTTTCTATCAGAAGTAGAACCCAAGAAGGTGATTCAAGCTTTGACAGATCCAAAATGGATAGAAGCAATGTTGGATGAGCTTCTATAGTTTAAATTGTAGAAGGTTTAGACTTTAGTTGATTTACCATATGGCAAGAGGGCCATTAGGGCATAATGGGTCAACAAGAACAAGAAAGATGAGAGAGGTATTATTGTTAGAAACAAAGCAAGGCTGGTTGCACAGGGTTACACTCAAGAAGAGGGAATAGATTATGATGTGGTTTTTGCTCCAGTTGCTAGGATTGAAGCAATTAGGCTGTTCTTAGCCTATGCCTCATTCATGAACTTTGTTGTTTACCAGATGGATGTGAATAGTGCATTTTTGTATGGCAAGATTGAAGAGGAAGTTTATGTTTGTCAACCTCCAGGGTTTGAAGATCCAGATTCCCCGACAGAGTTTAATTAGGTATAAAAAGCATTATATGGTCTACATACAGTCTCCTAGATCCTTGTATGATACCTTTGTCTACCTATTTATTAGAAAATGGATTTCAGAGAGGGATAATAGATAAGACTTTATTCATTAAAAAGGTTAAAGGTAATATTCTACTAGTTCAAATATATGTAGATACTATCATTTTTGGATCTACTAAGAAGGAGTTATGCATTGAGTTTGAGAAATTAATGCACAAGAAGTTCCAGATGAGTTCTATGCACTTTCTTCTTAGGATTGCAGGTGATGCAAAAGGAAGATGGGATTTTTATTAGCCAAGACAAGTATGTGGATGAAATCTTGAAGAAGTTTGGTTTTTCAACTGTGAGGATAGCAAGTACACCCATGGAGACTTCAAAGCCATTGCTCAAGGATGCAGAAGCTGAAGATGTTGATGTTCACTTATATAGATCAATGATTGGATCATTGATGTATCTAACAACTTTTAGGCCTAATATAATGTTTGTTGTATGTGTTTGTGCAATATTTCAAGTCACACCTAAAGTTTCACATCTTCATGCTGTGAAAAGAATCTTTAGATACTTAAAAGGTCAACCTAAATTAGACCTTTGGTATCCTAAGGACTCACCATTTAACTTGGAAGCTTATTTTGATAGTGACTATGCTGGTGGAAGTTTATACAGAAAATCCACAACAGGAGGTTGTCAATTTCTTGGAAGTAGATTGATTTTATGGCAATGCAAGAAGCAAACTATAATTGCCAACTCTACTACTGAAGCAGAGTATGTAGCTGCAGCTAATTGTTGTGGTCAGGTGTTATGGATCCAAAATCAAATGCTGGATTATGGATACAACTTCATGAATACCAAGATTTTCATTGATAATGAAAGCACCATCTGCATAGTTAAGAATCCAGTATTTCACTTAAAGACTACGCACATTAAAATTAGACATCACTTCATCAGGGATTCATATGAGAAGAGATTAATTCAAGTGATCAAGATTCACACTGATCATAATGTTGCAGACTTACTCACAAAAGCACTTGATGTTAGTCATTTTCAATTTTTGACTGCTAGCATTGGAATGCTTAATCTCTGAGGTGTTGTTTGATTAGATTGATGATTGGAATGGGTTGGACATACTACTTGGATAAAATTGGGGTTTATTCTGGTAACTCAAGAGTTAGTGCTGCTGGCATGACTTAATGCTGCTGGGCGAAAAGTTAGTGCTGCCAGGCAAAAAGTTAATGTTGCTGGGCCAAGTTAGTACTGCTAGGTTACCGTTGGGGATACAACTGCTGAGGGTGTCTTTCGTAAATTAGTTGGTTACTTCACCTATGGGTTTGCTTAATTCCCTATAAAACCATTTTCGTTCACAAAGTAATCACTCTTAAACACTCTTACGATCTCAATTTTACAAACCCTAACTCGAATTCATCACCGACATTCACAATTCTCATCAATGGCGGACTTAACCTTTGCTGATTCTCATAATATGGTGGCATACTTGGAAAAATCAGAAGATAATGCTGATTTTGCAGAGATAGTTGATTTTCTTAATGCTAGTCCTATCAGGTATGCATTAACTGTAAGTCTAACTGTCTATGTGTCCTATATTGAGCAGTTTTGGTCTACTGCAAAGATCAAAACAGTCAATAATGAAACACAAATACGTGCCAAAGTTGATGGCAAGACTATAGTAATAACAGAATCATCTGTGAGGAGAGATCTTCACTTTAATGATGAGGATGGTATTACTTGTCTTACAAACACTGAGATTTTTGAAAACCTTCAATTGATGGGGTATGAAAAGCTTTCTGATAAACTTACTTTTTATAAATCTTTCTTTTCCCCTCAATGGAAGTATCTTATTCATACCATCTTACAATGTTTAAGTTCTAAGTCAATGATGTGTTGTAGTAATACAAATTTATATACTTATAGTATTAATCCCGCAAGAATTCTTTCCAAAATACTTCTCAAACAAGAGAAATATAAGGTAAAAATCTCACTAAAGAAAACACAATTTGTATATTTTTATCCGGGAAGTACTTTTCCTCGGGTCGTGTCCCAACGAAATCGTGAATTGAGAACTTGGGAATAATTCGGATTGATGAATATAATACACCTTCACATACTAAAAAGGTTTTTGCAAACGTGAGAAGGCAATGAAAAGATTTTTTAGGGACCGTTACACCTTTATTTGCTACTATGTTGATACAATCACAAGCAGTGGAGGGTGAAGGTTCAGGATACCACTAAACCCCAACACACGCCAAATACAGCTTATCATCTCATGTTGAACCAATCCCTATTTGATTGCATCCCCAACCCCCCAATCTCAACCCAAAAAGACCCAAAAAACATAGAAAACAACAAAAGAAGGCCATTGAGAAATCTCAGTCTAGTAGACCTACTACATTGTAGCTGATGAGACTAACCATGAGGAGAAGGAAGACATGTGTGGAAATGGTGCCACTACTGCTACTAGCTTAGATGCCGAGCAGTTCATTGGTAACATACATAGGACCCCCATCCACGACAATACTGAGAAGATCCTTTTCCTAGAAGGAATTGATTCAGGTGGTAGTCCTAGGCGCCAAGACACTATGGGGGACAGACCAGCTCAAACTAGGTTTGAGAGGTTGTCAAAACAGTCCAATGAACCACCTCTCTCAAGAGTTAACACACTTGGAAGTGGGTAGGACAGTATGAAACTACAAGAATTGATGGACCTTTGTACAAAACTATCTGACAGAGTTCTTGACTTGGAGAATGTAAAGGATGCTCAAGCTTTGGAAATTAAAAAGTTGAAGAAAAGAGTTAAGAAGACTAGAAAGTAAAAAGACGTCAATAACTCCCACATCTCAAGAGGGAATATTCAAGTCCAGGAATAAAGTCTTCTGCAGAAAAGAGTTTGGGTGATCCAGAGGATGCATCCAAACAGGGGAGGAATGAAATTAACCAAGATGAAGGGATTGCATAGTTTCAAGAGGATTCAGAGACTCAGGGGAGTGCACCAATTATGTTAGCCTTAAAATATGTCGGCTAATATGGAATTACATTAGTTTACATTAGTCGGACAAGCAGGGACTAGAAATGTCAAGTGTAGTAAGTAGATCGTGTCTCGGGCTATATATATCCCCTCCATACTTTTATGGAGGGGTAGAGGATAATCATTTGTATTTCATAAAGTGTGTGTGTTTCTCTCTCTAGAAACACACACATCGTGAAGTCAATACTAGATTTGAGGTGTGGTCATTTAGTCATTCTGCATGGTAAGGGGTCCTATCTAACTAAAAGCTAACTGAACAATGAATTGTAATAGTGAAAAAGTGCAACTCTACATGACCACACCTTGTTTATATAAAAATTCGGTTCCAATCGGGTAAGAACCGAAATACCCGAACCGAACTCGAGAACCGAAGGGAACCAAAACACGCACTTCGGTTCGGTTCTCGGTTCTTAAAATATACATTTTTCGGTTCTCGGTTCTTTCGGTTCCGGGTCGGTTCTTTGCGGTTCTAGAACCGCGCTCACCCCTACATTGATGTATTTAACATCTTTAAGGCCTGATATAATGTTTGCTGTATGTGCTTATGCAAGATTTCAAGTCACATCTAAAGTTTCACATTTTCATTATGTGAAAAGAATCTTTAGATACTTAAAAGGTCAACCTAAATTAGGCCTTTGGTATCCTAAGGACTCACCATTTGACTTGGAAGCTTATTCTAATAGTGACTATGCTGGTGCAAGTTTAGACAGGAAATCCACAATAGGAGGTTGTCAATTTCTTAGGAGTAGATTGATTTCATGGCAATGCAAGAAGCAAACTATAGTTTCCGACTCTACTACTGAAGCATAGTATGTAGCTGCAGCTAATTGCTGTGTACAAGTGTTATGGGTCTAAAATCAAATGTTGGATTATGGATACAACTTCATGAATACCAAGATTTTCATTGATAATGAAAGCACCATCTGCATAGTTAAGAATCCAGTGTTTCACTCAAAGACTAAGCACATTGAGATTAGACATCACTTCATCAGGGATTCATATGAGAAGAGATTAATTCAAGTGATCAAGATTCACACTGATCATAATGTTGCAGACGTACTCATAAAAGTACTTTATGTTAGTCGTTTTCAATTCTTGACTGCTAGCATTGGAATGCTTAATCTCTAAGGTGTTGTTTGATTAGATTGATGATTGGAATGGGTTGGACATACTACTTGGATCAAACTGGGGTTTATTCTGGTAACTCAAGAGTTAGTGCTGTTGGCATGACTTAATGCTGCTGGGCGAAAAGTTAGTGCTGCCAGGCAAAAAGTTAATGCTGTTAGGCCAAGTTAGTGCTGCTACGTTACCATTGGGGATACAACTGCTGAGGGTGTGTTTCATAAATTAGTTGGTTACTTCACCTATGGGTTTTCTTAATTCCCTATAAAATAGTTTTCGTTCATAAAGTAATCACTCTTAAACACTCTTACGATCTCAATTTTACAAACCCTAACTCGAATTCATCATCGACATTCACAATTCTTATCAATGGCGGACTTAATCTTTGCTGATTCTCATAATATGGTGGCATACTTGGAAAAATCAGAAGATAATGCTGATTTTGCAGAGATAGTTGATTTTCTTAATGCTAGTCCTATCATGTACGCATTAACTGTAAGTCCAACTATCTATGTGTCATATATTGAGCAGTTTTGGTCTACTACAAAGATCAAAACAGTCAATAATGAAACACAAATATGTGCCAAAGTTGATGGCAAGACTATAGTAATAACAGAATTATCTATGAGGAGAGATCTTCACTTTGATGATGAGGATGGTATTACTTGTCTAACAAATACTAACATTTTTGAAAACCTTTAATTGATGGGGTATGAAAAGCTTTATGATAAACATACTTTTATAAAATCTTTCTTTTCCCCTCAATGGAAGTATCTCATTCATACCATCTTACATTGTTTAAGTTCTAAATCAACTGCTTGGAATGAGTTTGGTACTAATATAGCATCAGCAGTTATATGTTTATCTAAGAATCAAAAATTTAATTTTTCTAAATTGATTTTTGATGGTATGTTGAGAAACTTGGATCCTCATTCTAAAAAGTTTTTAATGTATCCAAGGTTTTTACAACTATTTTTGAACAATCAAATTGAAAATCTTGCTGTAGTTTTTAATGATGAATATGATACACCTTCTCATACTAAAAAGGTTTTTGAAAATATGAGAAGGAAATGAAAAGATTTTTCAGGGACTGTTACACCACTATTTCCATCTGTGTTGGCACCACAAGCAGTGGAGGGTAAAGGTTCAGGACAACCCACTGAACCCCAACACATACCTACTACTGCTTCACCATCTCATGTAAGACAAATCCCTACTATTAAATCATCATCTCAACCCAAAAAGACTAAAAAACATAAGACAACAAAGAGAAAGGCCACTGAGATATCTCAGTCTAGTAGACCTACTACCCTTATAGCAGATGAGACTGTCCATGAGGAGAGGGGAGATAATGTGGAAAGGGTTGCCACTACTGCTACTAGCTTAGATGCAGAGCAGGGCAGTGGTAATATAAATAAGACCCAATCTATGGCAATACCTAATGATCCTTTTCCTCAGGAAATTAGTTCAGGTGGTAGTACCAGGTGCCAAGATTCCATATTAGGGGACAGGCCTACTCAAACTAGGTTTAAGAGTTTGTCTAAACAGTCTAATAAACCACCTCTCTCAAGAGTTAACACACTTAGAAGTGAGGTGGACAGTATGAAACTACAAGAATTGATAGACCTTTATACAAAACTGTCTGACAGAGTTCTTGACTTAGAGAATGAAAAGGATGCTCAAGCTTTGGAAATTAAAAAGTTGAAGAAAAGAGTTAAAAATCTAGAAAGTAAGAAGAGGTCAAGAACTCCACAACTCAAGAGGAGATTATTCAAAGTCAGGATAGAGTCTTCTGCTGAAAAGAGTTTGGGTGATCAGGAGGATGCATCCAAACATGGGAGGAATAAAATTGATCAAGATGAAGAGATTTCATGGTTTCCAGAGGGTTCAGAGACTCAGGGGAGGTATGGTCCTGATATTGGAGTTAATACTGCTAGTACATCAATGATACGTACTGCATGTAGGTAATATTACTATGTAGATTGAGACCTGTTACTCTGCACACTGCACCAGTTACTATGATGGTGTATTGTTAGGTACTGCATGAGCCAAGTACTCCTCCTCCTCCTCCAACAACGCAAATACAACAACTTCCTATAAATGATGTGAAGACCTCGCTATTGTGCTTTCAACCCTTATGAAGGATGAAGAGTGATGAAATCAAAAGGCAAAAAGGAGTGAAATTGTTGCAAAGAGCCTAGTGAGTCTAGAACAAAGAGTAATAAGTACCTCATCACAAATTGATCCAAAGATTGAGAAAGGCAAAAATGGTTAAACCTGAAAAACCAAAGAAGAAGAAAGATCAGATTGAGTTTGATAGGGAAGTTGCTCAAAGATTACAAGATCAGTTACAGGCTGAATTAGAGGAAGAGGAAAGGCTAGCAAAACAAAGAGAAGAATCTACAAACATTGCTGAATGGGATGATGTTCAAGCTATGATGGATGCAGACTATGAGCTGGCTACAAGATTACAGGAGCAAGAGAGAGGAGAGTTGACCATTGAAGAAAGGTCAATGTTATTTGTGGAGCTCATGAATGAAAGAAAGAAACATTTTGCAAGACTTAGAGCAGAGAAGAAAACCACCAACTAAAACTCAAAAGAGAAACCTAATGTCTACTTATTTAAAGAACATGGTTGGATACAAGCACACTCAATTGAAGAACAAAAGTTTTGAAGAGATCCAGATGTTGTTTGAGAAAGAAATGAAAAGAGTAAACATATTTGTAGACATGGATGCAAAGTTGGTAAAAGGCAGTGAAACAATAGAGAGTGAAGTTGACAGAGAAGTTCCTAAGTTAGCAGCTGGAAGTTCAAAAAGGGCTGCAGAAGAAGAACCTGATCAAGAAAGTTCTAAGAGGTAAAAGACTGGTGAAAGCTCAGAACTAGCTGAAGAACCAAGAGATAAAGAAGCTAATGAACTGTCACAAGAAGAGATACAATATATGATGATAATAGTTCCAGAGCAAGGGATGAATGTTGTAGCCTTACAAACTAAGTTTCCAATAATTGACTGAGAGATTTACACTGAAGGCACTAGGAAGTACTAGAAGATCATCAGAGTTGGAAATTGATGTGCGCTAAAACACACATCATTTATACCCCGTAAAACACTATAAAACAGACTAAAAATACTAAAATATGCTTAATTATATTGCAAATATGTTTGTTTGGTATTTTTATGTCTTGCAAGTACTATGGATTGAAAACAAAGCAAAAACGGGTATTTTCGAGTTCGTTTCGATCAAGTTTGCTTATTATTTGAAGACAAGACGAAGTCAGAAAAATTCCCCGAGCATGCCATTGGAAAGAGCACGGAAAATCAAGTCCGACGATACTTTCATCTTTTATTGGGCCGGCCCGACGCCATTTATATGGGTCGGACCGACCCATGCTTATTAAAGGCCTAAGTCTAAAATGCATGCTCGGCCCAACTATGAAGTGTTGTCCAGGCCAAAGAATGATGGCCATACTCGGCCCAATAAAGTTGCAATTTATTCTTAAGAGAAGTGAAGTACTCCATGAGCATCAAAAGGCCTCACGTGCCATGAATTAAATCAAAATAAAACCCACGTGACACCCCCACTATAATATTTTTGGCTAATCTAGTCCTGACACGTGGCGGCCTTCTACCAATTATTTTCCATGAAAGGAGGACATTACAAGGAATGAATGAATATGTGGACATGAGATGCGTTATTGAACGGTAGCAATGGATACGTGGCGTTCATATATTCGTGGATCGAGCTGAATTGAGCTGTCAATACTAGGTTCTTATCCCCATGCCAATCATTAGCTTAATTATGAAGCTACTTTCCAACTGAAAGGATGAAAATGCCCCTCTATCTATAACTCTCATTGGTTGGCTACTTGAAATGACGATCATACCCTTCCACACTCTTGGTTATTTAAATGAAGCTCGCATCAGACGTTTTTATCATTAGTTTTAGGTATAAAAAATATTTTAGTGTAGCTTTTTGTTTCTAGCTTATTTTTAGAGTAGTTTCCAGCTTATTAATCTTTTTGTAAAAGCTTTTTAAAAGCTTCTTTAGCTTTATGTTCTTAGAATCTTTTTGCTTGTTAATGATAAAGTGGGGTTTATGGTTATCAATTAGCTTATTCTTCTTTTTTTTTTTTTTTTTTTTTTTTTCCTCTTCTTCGTTCCTTAGTTGATTTCATAAGCTTATTTTTTGTGCTTTATTCAAGAGCTTATTCTTAATAGAAAGAAAGTCATATAAGTCTATTTATTGGTTTAGTTGGATTATAAAGGCTTATTCTTTTATAAGATTCGATTAGATAAGTTGTAGAATAAGTAGTTCTATTTTGTGTAAAGTTTATATTTAAAACTTATAAACGAATAAGGTGTAATGGCTTATAGTTACTTTTATTGTTTTGTTCCTAGCTTAGTTCCTTTACTCGTATAAGCTATTTAGCTTACTTCGATTCAGTTTTAAGCTTATAAAACCAAATAAGCTTTTTGGTTATTTCCATTATAAAAACTTCTTTCATGTTATTCGTTTAGCTGATATTTTTATATGTAACTAATAAGTGGCTTTATTTTCTTTTGTAGATAAGCACGTTTGCATAGCTTATTTAGACTTATTTAAGCCGTCTTCTAATCAAAACATTTTGTTTCTACAAGTTCTTTGTTGTTTTAACTTTTCTATAAGTTAAAATCTGTTTTACTTTATTTCGGCTATCATTTTACAAGCAATTGACATAGCAATGGTGAGTTGGCCTTAGCCCCATTTCGATTCAAAGAAAAACAAAAATAGCTATGATAAATTTTGCAAAATAGGAGTTTTAGTTGTTAATAGTTTTGTTGTTTTATTTTTTTGATTTTTGTGAACGGTACCGGTCAACTCATGAGGCGTGAAGCTTATGAGTTTAATAAGCTAGATAGAATTTAAATATTTTCTTTAGCTTATTAAATCGGGTGTTATCGTTTATTTACGGCTCTTCAATTCGGTTTTACCTCTTTCCCTTTTCAATTCATTAGTGTAGTATTAGTTTAAAATGCTTAGATTTGCTTATTTGATCATTATGCGTAGTGAGTAGTTCATTAGTGCTTGCTAAGTTATTAGTGGATTGGAAATTAAGTGGTGGATTGGAAATTAAGTGTGGATTATAAAAAGGTTTGTTAATTAATAATCTTCGATTATTTAGATTTGTAGTTTGAATGTTTTAAAGGGCAAAATCCGAAAAAATAGTCAAACGACACATCTAGTAATTAATATCTTTTTAAGAGATTTTTGTCAAAATAAACCAACGTTGTGAGATAATTATCTTTTCTAAGGAAGTTAATTCGTTAAGTAAAACCTTAATTCACACTTGAGGAACTTTCCACGTCACTTAGCAAGCATATCTTTTTATTTAGTTCTCTTCATTTAATTGTTTAGCTTATTTAGTATAATCTAGCTTAGTTTTATTTTATATTTAGTTTAAAATCAAAAACCAAAATTAAAAGATAATCAAGCATTTAAATTTCAAATATTAATGTGGTTTTCAATTCAATTCTCGTTGGGATTACGACATCCGGAAGATTGATCATTGTTTTTCCTCAAGCAATTTTCACATCTAACGTGATACTTAAACTATTACTCGACGAGCACGTTTCATGCAAATCAGTTTTTGGCGTCGCTGCCGGAGGGAGTTGTACGATTTTCACGTTTTGTTTCGAAGTGAAAGCCTTGAAGATCCTCTCTCTTTTGAAAGTTTAATTTCGTTCTTATAAATATAAAAATCAAAAAAAAAATTAAAATTAATTTCTATTTCTATTTTATTTTCTTTTACAATAAAAATTTAAAAATACCAAAAATATTTTTATTTTATTTTATTCTATTTTCTATATAATAATAAAAATTTTTTCCATTTATATTTTTTTTCCTTTTCTTTTATATATATAATAAAAAATAAGGATAATAAAGATTTACAAAGAAATACTAAAAATTATGAAAAACCAAATTCCTTCGTTTTACTTCTGGTGCATGAGCATGCAATTTTCTTCAAACCAAATCGGGTTACATCTTCCCCATCTCGAGAAAAGTTTGCAATTTCGTCGAGTAGAAGAATCCGAGTTCGATAATCTTTTTCATGATCATATACAAGGAGAGGACGAGAAGCTGAAGACGTCCAAATGGCTGATCATTTGAGACCGATGGAAGAGCTACTCCTAATACCTGATACGCGTAGGTATGAGAAATGTATCGTGTTCCTGCCGTTCTTGCAGACGAATTTGAACTAAAAACCGAGTTACTTGAATTCGTAAGTAACAATTCTTTCTTTGGTCTTGAAAATGATGATTCTCATTCACACATCAAGAGATTTTGCCAAATAACCAGAACTCTAAGACTAAACCAAGTTCCTGATGATGTGGTGAAGTTGATCGTATTCCCGTTTTCTCTTAAAGGAGCAGCCGAGACATGGCTTGAAAATGAACCTCTTAATTCCATCACATCTTGGGATGATTTAGTATCAAAGTTCTTGAACCGATTTTTCCCTCATTCTAAAATAAGAGAGCTCAAAAAAGAAATCATGAACTTTCAACAAGTTTTCGGTGAGACTTTTACCGAAGCTTGGGAAAGATTCAAATATTTATTAAGGAAATGTCCTCATCACGGATTCTCACTCCTTCACCAAATTGATTTTTTTTATAACGGGTTGAGTCAATCCGATCAAGATTTTCTAAATACCGCAGCGAGTGGAAATCTGATGTCTAAAAACACTCATGAAGCCTTAACCATTATTGAGAATAAAGCCAAGGTTCGAACTTGTAGAAATAAATCTCAAGTTTCGAGTAGTGTTGGTAGTTCAACTCAAATTGACGCCATTACCGCTCTTACTAAACAAGCCGAAGCTCTTATTTCTAGCATGCAAGAAGCTTATAACCGAAACCAAGAAGCCTCGATTCAGTTAATGCAAACTCAAATGGGTCAAATGGAAGAAACCTTTCAAGAGAGGCCATCATGTGTGCCACCGAGTGACACCGAAACATACCCACAAGAAGAACGTAAAGCGGTTACTACTATGAGTGGTTTGACATTAGATGGATCCTTTATTCCTCATTCTAATTTTCTCTTTTATCAAGAAAAGGAACAAGATGTCGGGTGTCCATAACGGAAAGTGGTGCATAATTGTAGCTCTTCCGAGCACACCACTTATCCCTAACTCCAGGAAACTCTTACCGTTGTCTCACATGCCAGACAAAAAGGAAGACCCGAAGCCTAATCCTCATCAGCCGTCAATTCCATATCCATCTCGGCTTCAAGAAGAAAAATTTCAAGCTTTGGAGAATTTTACGGGACGTGCCGACCATTTCGTTTATAGAATTGATATTGTTGATTCTTTGTGCGATAAATTTCCTATTAAAAATAATTCTTTGAGTGGCAATCCCACTCCCTCTTCTGATTTTGTGGTCGAGTCTCTCTCCCCACTTCCTATTCCCTACGAGGATAGTGACTCTCTCGTGGAGGAGACCGACATCCTTCTTTCTCATTTTGATGATTCTCCGCCTGAATATGAGACTTTTAGCTTTGATATTGAAGAGATGTAGAGTAATTGGCTCTAGTTACCAAGACAACTCATTATGATTTATTCTCTTCCGATTATGAAGCTTTATATTTTGATGACAATCTTATTGAAGAGAAGAGTTTAGTTAGCAGTACCAATACTCATACTGATTTTCTCTTCTGGTATGATTTCGTTTATACTTTGACCTATTCGCGTTGATCGTTCCTCCTGCCGATAAGAGTGATTCTTATCATGAGGAGTTCACTGATGAACTCGCTCACATCATATCTTTACCAGAGTATGACCGTTTTTACTTTGATTTTGAGATCATTCCAGGAGATTTTACTAGAGTTTTGGAGGAATATTATTTAGATTTATCAAATAAGGGTTTAAAATTAATGAGTTTAATGATTCTTCTCTCATTATTATCCGATTGTGGAATCCTGTCTCTTTCTGAAGATTTGTCCGAGATTGACCTTCTAGTCTCATTTCCCTCCGGAAATGAGGACATAATTTTTGATCCTGGGATATTCATTATCAAAAGAGTCCAATCTAAGAGATTTCATATTCTTCCACTGGACGATTTTTCTAATATCTCATTCGTCGGTAATTCTCTTCTCTTGATTGATCCTTCTGTGATCGAAACTTTTCTATCATTTCCCTCCGGAAATGAAAACAAAGTTTTCGATCCCGGAATTCTCATTATTGATGGAATTTTCTCTTTCACGAGAAAATTTTCGCATCTTCTGATTGATAATTTCTTGATCGATAAATGTCATATTTTAAGTGAAATTTCATTGATGACCGAATCTTCGGTCAGTTTTCACCCCAAGGACAAAGAAATTCGGGGAGAGTCAAGCTAGAGACTCGCACAAAAACAAGCGCTTCTCGGGAGGCAACCCGTGTCTTTTCTTCTTTCTATTTTTCTTAATAAATAAGTGTGTGATTTTATAGCCCAAGTGTGGGGGCGTGCTTCTTTCTATGGTATGTGGTTCCGTTTTTTGCAGGATTCCTTAAGATCATGAAGACCCGTGCTTGTTTTCAATCCTCCAATCGCCCGGTCTTCGATCTTCTGCTTATTTTGGAATCCTCAATCCTGATCATGTATATATATTGTGTTTCCCCTTTCACACTTGGAATTTTTTGCATTTGCCTTTTTTGTTCCTAAGTGTGGGGGTAAAACCCGATGCTTTTGAACATTGAGGCCAATGTTCCATTTTAAGTGTGGGGGGTGGGATTTCTGCCGAAATGTAATCATACCTGTGCCTATATGTGTTCCCACGCAACCCACGTGTTTGGACCCTAGAATTATAATAATTTTTTTATTTGTTTTTATTATGATATATATATATATATATATATATATATATATATATATATATATATTATAGATTATATATTATTTTTTTAGATTATAAAAAATGAAAAAAAAATTATGGAAATATAAAAATATATAAATAAGTAGGACCCATTTTAAAATAGTAGATTTTGACTTGACCGAATTTTTTAAAACTCTAGTGTCCCTTAGCTTTCGAGACTAAGCGTTTGCTTAACTTTAAAATTTGCAAAGAACAAAAAATGATAGAGTTGGATATAAGTTAGATGCTAAGCGTGGAGTAGTTGGATCTCTTTAGAGCTCATAGAGGTTAATTGTGGCTTTTTGCTCCCATCAGCTTAATAAACATTATATTATTGATAAATAAATAAAGTTGCTTTGGTTTTTGCGATTCTTAGTTTAAGTCACTTCGTAGAGATTACTTCTGGTAAAAGTAAGGTATACATCGAGGTTTTGTTGTGGGGAAATAGGCTACCGATTCCTGACGGCTCGCTACCGTTGTCTAGGTAGTTAAAAGACCACAGAACTTGAAATTTGGCTAATAATAAATAGTTATGTAATAAACCAAAGCCGAAATAAGACCACCACCTCTTGCCGGCTCACAACCGATGTGGTAGTCGTTTAAAGGGTGGAGGTAATAATAATAATAAAAACTATGGGCTGATAAAAGTTTACAGTCTTCTAAATAAGGCACATAGTAATAATCCGAGACTGATAAAAGTTTGCTGCATCTTGCCGGCCCACAACCGATGTTACACCCTTCTAAAAGGTCGAGGAAATTTTCTGAGGTCGAAATAGATCCTGGACACATGGTCGGCTGCATACCGAGTGTGGCAGTGTGTTTTAAAGGGCTGAGTTTAATAATGTGGCAAGTAGTAATAAGAATAAAAGCCAAATTTCGACTTCGGGTTTTCCAAATAAGCCACCAGTCTCTGGACTATGTAGCGTGAGTTGTTTCGGATGAATGTAAAGAAGGAAACTCCTCATGATATCATGCTGAAATATTAGGATACCTTATATGTTGAAGACCTTCGTATTCTCAAATACATCGTGCTTCTATAGGAAAAGTTGATTTCAAACTCATATAAGTGGTCTGATCTCCTTCGTCGGTTTTAGTACTTTTATAGAAGTTAATATAAGGGAGACATAATTTATTTGTCACCAATAATCAAGGTATATAAAAATGACCTTTAGAGGAGTTTAGGTAAATATATGGTGAGCGAAAGTGGATAATGGTTGACACGCATTAGCATTTATGAGTAGTGTTAGCATATAATCTTATATTTGGCTGTGATTTCGTTTTAAGCTTAGTTTGGAGATTGTGAAAAGTCAAGGATGATGAACTCACGTTCTTAAAGCCTTTTAAATAAAATAAATAAAATTTAATTTTTTTAGTTTTATTTATTATTAAATAAACGGTTAAAACGGGGATGCTTGCGAAACAAATGATTTTGAACCTTCTTAATGGACCTTTTCTGTTCTTGTTTGATTGTGAGGGGTCATAAGTTAAGGGGGGTTAAATTATTTATTTCCGGGTGTGTTTTATAAACATTGCGTGTGTGACCAGCAATGGTTTAGTGTGGAGGAATTTAATGTGCGCTAAAACACACATCATTTATACCCCATAAAACACTATAAAACGGACTAAAAATACTAAAATATGCTTAATTATATTGCAAATATGTTTGTTTGGTATTTTTATGTTCTTGTCAGAAAGTACTAGGGATACTGAAACAAAGCAAAAACGGGTATTTTCGAGTTTATTTCGATCAAGTTTGCTTATTATTTGAAGACAAGACGAAGTCAGAAAAATTCCCCGAGCATGCAATTGGAAAGAGCACGGAAAATCAAGTCCGACGATACTTTCATCTTTTATTGGGCCGGCCCGACGCCATTTATATGGGTCGGACCGACCCATGCTTATTAAAGGCCTAAGTCTAAAATGCATGCTTTGAATCCAAACTTTGATGAAAAATGTTGTACAGGCCAAGGATGTTAGCAATACTCGGCCCAATAAGATTGTAATTTATTAGTCTTAAGAGAATGAAATGTAATCCGATGAGCATCAACTAGGCATCAAGTTGCCATGAAAGATTAATATTAAAATAAAAAACAACGGACACCCCTCACTATATTTATAATATATTTTGGCTAACTTAGTCCTGACACGTGGCGGCCTTCTAACAATTATTTTCCATGAAAGGAGGACATTACAAGGAATGAATGAATATGTGGACATGAGATGCGTTTATTAAACGCTAGCAATGGATACCTGGCGTTCATATATTCGTGGATCGAGCTGAATTGAGCTGTCAATACTAGGTTCTTATCCCCATGCCAATCATTGGCTTAATTATGAAGCTATTTTCCAACTGAAAGGACGAAAATGCCCCTCTATCTATAACTTTCATCGGTTGGCTACTTGAAATGACGATCATACCCTTCCACACTCTTGGTTATTTAAATGAAGCTCGCATCAGACGTTTTTATCATTAGTTTTAGGTATAAAAAAATATTGTAGTGTAGCTTTTTGTTTCTAGCTTATTTTTAGAGTAGTTTCCAGCTTATTAATCTTTTTGTAAAAGCTTTTTAAAAGCTTCTTTAGCTTATTGTTCTAGATCTTTAGCTTGTTAATGAAAAGTTGGTGTTTATGGTTTATCAAGTTAGCTTATTCTTCTTTTTCTCTTCTTCGTTCCTTAAGCTTATTTCATAAGCTTATTTTTTGTGCTTATTCAACGAGCTTATTCATAAATAAGAAAGAAATCATATAAGCTATTTATTAGTTTATTGGATTTTAAAGCTTATTTCTTT
The DNA here is from genome assembly GCA_026074375.1 of Tanacetum coccineum. Taxonomy (NCBI): domain Eukaryota; kingdom Viridiplantae; phylum Streptophyta; class Magnoliopsida; order Asterales; family Asteraceae; genus Tanacetum; species Tanacetum coccineum. Next base: position 1,191 of record BQNB010061592.1, on the reverse strand, counting down.
TATAAGATCGATTAGATAAGTTTAGAAATAAAATTTTCTATTAAGCTTATAAACGAATAAGGTGTAATGGCTTATAGTTACTTTTAAGCTTTAGCTTATTTCATTATAAAACTTCTTTTCATATTCGTTTAGCTTATTTTATAAACTAAATCCGTGGCTTATTTTCTGTTTGAAATAAGCAGTTTGCATAGCTTATTTAGTCCTTATTTAAGCCGTCTTCTAAATCAAAACATTTTTGTTTCATCATTTCTTCTGTTTGTTTTACTTTTCCTATAGTTAAATCTGTTTTACTTATATTTCGGCTATCAATTTTTACAACAATAACATAGCAAGGTGAGTTGGGCCTTAGCCCATTCGATTTCTAAAGAAAAACAAAAATAGCTATGATAAATTTTGCAAAATAGGAGTTTTAGTTGTTAATAGTTTTTTTGTTTTATTTTTTTGATTTTTGTGAACGGTACCGGTCAACTCATGAGGCGTGGAGCTTATGTGTTTAATAAGCTAGATAGAATTTAAATATTTTCTTTAGCTTATTAAATCGGGTGTTATCGTTTATTTGCGGCTCTTCAATTCGGTTTTACCTCTTTCCCTTTTCAATTCATTAGTATAGTATTAGTTTAAAATGCTTAGATTTGCTTATTTGATCATTATGCGTAGTGAGTAGTTCATTAGTGCTTGCTAAGTTATTAGTGGATTGGAAATTAAGTGTGGATTGGAAATTAAGTGTGGATTGTAAAAAGTTTGTTAATTAATAATCTTCGATTATTTAGATTTATAGTTTGAAAGTTTTAAAGGACAAAATCCGGAAAAATAGTCAAACGACACATCTAGTAATTAATATTTTTCTAAGAGATTTTTGTCAAAATAAACCAACGTTGTGAGATAATTATCTTTTCTAAGGAAGTTAATTTGTTAAGTAAAACCTTAATTCACACTTGAGGAACTTTCCACGTCACTTAGCAAGCATATCTTTTTATTTAGTTCTCTTCATTTAATTGTTTAGCTTATTTAGTATAATCTAGCTTAGTTTTATTTTATATTTAGTTTAAAATCAAAAACCAAAATTAAAAGATAATCAAGCATTTAAATTTCAAATATTAATGTGGTTTTCAATTCAATTCTCGTTGGGATTACGACATCCGAAAGATTGATCATTGTTTGTCCTCAAGCAATTTTTATATCTAACGGGAA
>BQNB010061591.1:5199-36426 GCA_026074375.1 Tanacetum coccineum | reverse complement strand
ACAATATAACCATATGTATATCAACAAATAAAGTAATCACAAAAGTATAGAGATTATAATGAACCTTATATGACTGAATGAGATGTAAACCCTAATCAAAAACCCTAATTTCTTCAACCCGAAATCCTTTTTATAAACCCTTGGTTAAACAAAAACCTAGCTTCTAAATACCCTTGATACACCTTATATATTAACCATAATAACACTTGCATGCTTATAACCTTGCTATAATCAAAACTATGGAAACCCTAATATTTCTTTTTGAGCCGTGAGTTTACTAGTGAAACAAAAGATAATTTTTGAGAGTTTTCTTGCAAGGACATGTGTGTGTTAAGACTTACCTAGGACCTTCTATTTATAGTCCAAGTATTAGGCTAAACCATTTGCAAAACAAGAGATCAAAGGATAGTTTAGTGGTAATGGTACAAAAGTGTAAGACCTTTCCTCCTCCCTAGGAGGGGGGGGGGGATGGCCAAAATGAGGGGAGGACACCAAGGATTAGACAATTTATAGAAAGTTGGAGTTTAAGGCTTACATGTTGGTTATTAACTAGAATGAAGTGACATTAGTGGGGAATTAAGTTTTATTTATGTGTTTGCTTGGTGTAGAACTGGCCTAGGGTAAATATAAGTGTAAAATGATTAAATTTTTAGGTATTGGGTATAAAAGTGGGTATTTGTTGAAGTATAGATAGATATAGATGCTTCCATGTATGCACAAATGTATTTTATTGCGAAACATAAACGTTTTACGTAACCAATAAAAATAAAAAGTGAAAAGTTATAAATTATCTTCGTAATAATTATATAACACTTACTTGACGTAAAATTTTATTTGTTTGATGTTCGTTTACGTTCAATGATGATTTTTAGTTTACGCGATTTAACTAAACGATGAAAATTAAAAGTAAACGCGCAAAAGCCTAAAAATAAATAATGGAAAGTATTGAGTCGTAAAATGACTTGAAATAACAGATTGTTACAACATAAGGGAGCCTCTTGATATTAGTTTGAAATAGAGGGTAAGGATGTAAAGATGACACTTGGTTAAGTGGCAAGATCAAAGGTAGAGAGAGAGGTGTGCTTGTTATGTGAGTAAGAAGTGAATGTTTGTGAGAGAAGTTATGTTTGTTTGAGTCGAGAGATCAATCCAATGGTTGAGAAGAGAGTGAGGGAGTTTAGATTGATGAGATAGCTTGATCAAGGGTAAAAGAGAAGTGTATTTATTATGTTTGTTTGAGAAGCAATCCAAGGGTTGAGAAGAGAGTGTGTGAACTTGGATTGGTGACATGGCTTGATCAAGAGTTAAGATAAGAATATGTGTGAGTGTGTGTAATTTGAATTCATTAGGGAAGAAGGTGAATAGTGAATACATGGTGAAGAATGTTTTGAAAAGATATGGGATATATTTTTTGGAATGTAGGGAACATAGAAGTACAACAAGTATAAGGATAGTACATTATGTAAGGGAATGTGAGTTGGCATATGGAGGATAAGATTTGAGGTTTATTTGGTGAAGGTTTGAAGATGAAGATGAAGATAAGGATGAAATAAAGGGATTGATTTGGGTTAATAATCACATCGCCAATAAGAGAGGAAAGAGTGGGCATATGTGATTATGGGATTGTTTAGGAAGAAGATGTTTGGAGTGTGTGTGGAAGAGATGAAATTACTTGTTGGATAAGAAGGGTAAACAAGTGATTAGGAAGAATGGGTAGAAGGATTATGTAGAAGGAGTGTAGACTTGTACATGTGAGGAATACATGTGAGTTTGTAAAACATTTATATGGGTAAGAAAGTGAGAAAAGTCAAAGTATAATTAACTTCCAAATACCACAAACTCAATTAGTCATTTAGACTTTAATCCATGATAATCAATAATGGATTTGATTACTAATCATCTTGATGCAAACAAGCTTAGTGCTTTGCATCTTAAGTAAAGCATATCCCATAATGGGAAATGATGCGTTTAAGCAAACTGACCTTTGACTTAGTTTGACCAATAAGGGAGTAAAATCCGTTACATGATTAGGAACAACGTAAATCCGGATTAAGGTCAAATAATCACTTTTGCTTGTTGGTATGTTGAAAATATGATCATACTAGGTTTAGAAAGAAGTCTCGGCCTTGGTTAGAGGCATTTAATAAAATATTTATGTTGGCATTTTATAGAAAAACAGAAGGATTTTTGTAGATCCCAATGATAGATCTTTCAGCCTATTAGTAGGGTGGTAGATGACTTGTATAATACAACTCAGTCTACAAGAGAGGCTATGAAATGATCACTAGTGTCTAAGCGGTATATAAACACAAGTGCTAAGAAGAACAATATTTATAAGGACAAGATCGTTTCTAATAATTGGATTTTACTAACTACATGAAATGTGTTCTGAAGGTGTACATTTCACTATGCCATAGGGTCATTTTATACTTATAGGAAACCCTAATAGCTTAATACATAAACGGGTATAAAAGGTATGCATATCACTTCCTAATATAACTCATGCATATCCTAACTAACTATTACATTTGTACTACCTGGACTAACTATAACATTACCAGTAGTAACCATTATTGTACTACCAGTACTAATGACAATATTACTCTACCAGGAGTAACTAATATGCTACCAGTAGTAATGACTATATCTACCAGTAGTAACTATGAATACAATATTCCTAACAATCCTCCCCTAAACTTGAATTTGACTTGCTTAAGTTCAAGTTTCAATGATAGAGCTTCGTCTTGAGCACCATGAGGATTGAAGTAGTCATTCTGCACCATCTAAAACTGAAATATAACCTTGAGCATCCAAAACAGCTTGTGCAGTTGACATTAAGCAGCAATAAGTCATCATTAAGCCATTCCACTTGACCTTGTTGAATAATCTTGAAACTATAGGATCAAGTAGAATGGTCTTGTCAGCATCTCATCAGTCTTTGAACAGCAACAATATAGAACCACCACAGCTACATGAATGGATTTGATGAGCCTCTACCAAGTAGCCATTCACTCTTGGGCTAGTCAGTCCTTTGGCACCCAGAAAGGGTCAAATCCATGGTGGACTGAGAACCAGTTTCAACTTTCAGAACATGAATCATAGTAAGTTGAAAACTATATGATTTTTGGTAAATCATTACAACCATGAACGGATTTGATATGTCTTTACCTGTAGCCGTTTGCTCAGGACTAGCCAACTCTTAACTATGAAGTATGGTGAGTTGATTACCATACAACTTATTAGCAAGTTGTCAACTATATAAACGGATTTGTTAAGTCTTTACCAAAAGCCGTTTGCTGTTGGACTAGCCAACTCTTTGTTGTCTGTTAGACATGGTGAGTTGAATACCATTTGCTGTGTGGTGGTAAGCCAGCACCCAAACCCTGAAAACAGTTGCTTTTTGTTCAAAATTTCTTGTCCATATAACCATCTAACATGCCAAAAACTGTTTTCACATCCAAAACTTTTATTACACTTGGTGCACAAGCTAATAAGTATAGAGATACTGGATAAATAATTTATATATCAAAAATATATTTTAGAGAGCAAAAAGATTTATGATATATTATATAATTAACGATACCAGTCATGAACACCAACACGCTTGGAATCTGCAATTTGTTTCTTTAGAAACTTAACCAACTGAACTGCAGTGGTAAGTTCGTTACCCACTGCTCCATGACCAATTTCCAACTGATAATCTTGCATTAAAGAAAAATTAATTTCTCTCTACCCGCACCAACAGCACCAGACTAAAATTATGAACTTTTTCACCATCAAAGCATAAGATCACCTCTAAATCCAGGCGTACCTGCAAAATGTTAGTCCAAAATCCAAAAATAGAATGTAGGATAGGACTAATGAGTAGTAGAAACAACACAACTACCAGAACAAACAAGTAAAACTTACAGAAGAAACAAATAAAACTACCAGAAGAAACACACTTCTATAACTAAAACTAACTTTGGGAAAAATAATTCAAACAAAAACCCAAAATAACAAAAATACTAAGTATACAAGACATGCCTCCCCTTAGGCATTGTCCTCCCCTCAAGTACAGCATCTATGGATTGAGCATCCCAATGTTAACCACTAAGTAATTAAACCTAGGTCCATCAAAATCTTTGGTTAACAAATCAGCCACATTTTGGTCAGTGTAAATTTTAAGCACTTGAATTAATCTTTTCTCATTAGCATCTCTAATAAAATGGTGCCTAATTTCTATATGTTTTGTTCTTTGGTGAAAACTGGATTTTTAACAATACATATAGTACTTTGATTATCAATAAAGATTTTGGTATTCATGAAATTGAGACCATAATCTAATATTTGGTTTTGAATCTAAAGTACCTGACCAGAACAATGTGCAACAGCCACATATTCAGCTTCAGTGGAGGAGGTTGCCATAATTGTTTGCTTTTTGCACTGCCATGAGATCAACCTTCTACCAAGAAACTGACAGCTACCTATGGTGGATTTCCTATCATTGTGATTTCCAGCATAGTCACTGTCTGTGTAAGCCTCCAATTCAAATGGAGAATCTCTAGGATACCAAAGGCCCAATTTTGGTTGACCTTTGAGATACTTAAAGATTCTCTTTAGAGCAAGAAGATTAGAAGTATTAGGAGTGACTTAAAACCTAGAACATGTACTGAATGCAAACATAATGTCAAGCCTAGAAGCTGTCAAGTACATGAGTGAACCAATCATTGATCTGTAAAGGTGAACATTCACATCATCATTAGGTCCATTCTTGTCTTTAGGTTTCTGAGGTTCATAAGGTATAGTAGCAATCTTCACACTTTCCAAATCAAATTTCCTTAGAATCTTAGCAACATACTTGTCTTGAGATATGAAGATCCCATCTGATCTCTGCTCAACTTGTAGACCTAAGAAGAAAGTGAGTTTACCTATAGAACTCATCTCAAATTCACTCTGCATCAAATCTTTAAACTCATCACATCATGCCTTCTTTGTAGAACCAAAAATGATGTCATCCACATAGACTTGAACTAGGATGATATCTTTTGAGTCTTTTTTGATGAAAAGAGTTTTGTCTATGGTGCCTCTCCTATATCTATTCTTCAACAAGAAGGTGGAAAGAGTTGCATACCAAGCTCTAGGAGCCTGATGTAGACCATATAGAGCTTTAACCACCTTGTAAACTTTCTTTGGATGCTTTGGATCCATAAATCCCTTAGGCTGAGTGACATATACCTCTTCTTCAATCTTCCCATAGAGAAAGGCACTTTTAACATCCATCTGATAGACCATGAAACCTATGAATGAAGCATAGGCTAAGAATAACCTTATGGCTTCAATTCTTGCAACTGGAGTAAACATCTCATCTTAGTCAATACGGCTACTAATCTAGCCTTGTTCCTGATTACAATTCCTCTTGCATCCTTCTTGTTTTTGAGAATCCACTTAGTTCCAATTGCCCTTTTTCCTGGAGGTAAATCTACAAGAATCCATACATTTTTGAACTGGAATTGCTGCATTTCTTCTTGCATAGCTTCCACCCAACAAGGGTCTTCAAGAGCATGGGTAACACTTCTTGGTTCAGTTTGGGAGAGAAAGCAGGCAAAAAGACAATGATGAAAGTCTGTATGATTGTTTCTCCTTTGATCTTTAATGTAGCAAACAAGAGCACTTTCACCATTAGAAGACTTGTTTACCCTGCTTCTAGTCTGAACTGGCGAAGCAATATCCCCTATAATCAAGGATGAAGGATGAGCTAATTTAACCCTTTTTGTGGATGTAGGATTGACATTCTCAGTAGAAGACATGTTTGTGAGATCAGCCCTTGGTTCCTGATCATCATATGAGGAAGAAGTAAACATTCCTGAACCTGGATTGTCATAAATGTCCTTTAAAATAGGAATTCCAGTAGCAAACTCATTAGCAAAGGTGGAAGGATGAGGATATCTCAAAGAGGAAGCACCAGCAGAAAGTATGTCAGGAGAAGTACTAGTAGCAAATGGTGCACTATCAGGAGTAACTGGTGTGCCAGGAGTAACTGGTGTGCCAGGAGTAAGTGGTGTATCAGGAGTAACTGCGTTAGTGCTGGGAGTTTGAAAAGACTTTGCAGCACTGAATACCAAATCTTCTTCAGCTTGAGCAAACTCTAATCCAAGTCTCTCTGCTTCTGCATTAGCTTCATGTTCCTGCCTCTCAAGACTCGCAAGCTCTTCCTTTTCAGCTTGAGTGCCTTCAACAACTGGTGAAGAATGAGATTTGACACTAGATGAATCTTGAGGTGCCATTTGACTAGGTGAGCTTGTTGCATTGGAAGGATAAGAGGGGAGAATGATAACGTCTTGATCATCATCAGTATCAGAATCATTTGTGTCTTGAGAACCTGCATTGTTAGTAGTTGCATTGGAAGGACCTGCAGAAGGGTTAGTTGATCTAACACGACTATAATCCATTGAGTCTGTTAGATAATCAAGATCAAAGTACCAAGCAGGACCTGTTTGAGCAACATTAGGTTTATTCTCAAGAAATTTAACATTCATAGTCTCTTCCACCCTCTTAGAAGCCAAATTGTATACTCTATAGGCCTTACCCTGAGTAGAGTATCCAACTAAAAAACCTTCATCTGATTTCCCATCAAATTTGCCCAGCTGGTCAATGGTATTGAGAATAGTGACATGACACCCAAAAGGTTTTAAATAACTGATAGTTGGAACAATACCAGTTAGCAGTTCATATGGAGTCTTGTTATGGGGGTTGGTCACCAAAACCCTGTTTAAAACATAACAAGCAGTAGCAACTGCTTCAGTCCAAAACATGGTAGGAAGAGAAGAATCTGCTAGCATAGTCCTAGCAGCCTCAATGAGGGTTCTATTCTTCCTCTCTGCAACTCCATTTTGTTGTGGAGTTCGGGCATTACTATAATCCCTCTTAATACCCTTTGACCCACAGAATTCAATTAAATCCCTATTCTTGAACTCTGTCCCATTATCACACCTGATAACTTTAACTTTCTTGTTTAATTGGTTTTCAACTAGTTTGATAAATTCCTTAAGGATACCAACCGTTTCATCCTTTTTAGCTAGAAAGAACACCCAACTAAACCTGCTAAATGCATCTGTGATGACAAGGCAATAAAATTTATGGGAAATACTCCTTACAGATGTGGGTCCAAATAAATCCATGTGAAGCATCTGTAAGGGCTCACTAAAAGAGCTCACAGCAGTCTTGGCCTTATAGGAGACCTTGTGTTGCTTGCCTTTGTTGCAGGCCACACAAGTATGGTCATTCTAAAAAAGTTTAGGGGGTAACCCTCTAACCAAATTACCCTTAACCAATTTGTTCATATTTTTAAAATTAACATGACCAAGTCTCCTATGCCATTGAGTAGATTCATCCAATGTGGCTTTAGCAAGCAAACAAGCCAAATCTCCTTGAGGAGCAAGATCCTCTAAATTGAAACTATATAGATTATGCTTTCTTGGGACTTTAAGTAGTACTTGAGTTTCATCAGGTAACTTGAAGTCTTTAGTCAGCACAAGGCATTTAGTCTCAGTAAAGAGAACCTTGTTCTTCTTATCACAAATTTGTGATATTGAAAAGAGATTAAAATGCTGTAGTTCTTTCACAAAAAGCACATTTTCAAAATCTAGCTTTGTAGTTCTAATAGTACCTTTACCAGTAATCTTTCCTTCTCCTCCACCAAAGGTCACATTTCCAATTTTGAATTCTTGAAAGTTCTCCAACCTGTGCCTATTTCTAGTCATGCTTCTAAAACAACCACTATCAACAATTCCTAAATCCTCAGTCAACTTGTGTAGGTTGCCCTGCATGAGACAAAATGAGAAAGGTTAGTTTCTCATAAGGACCCAAGCCATTACTAGCTTGGGTCTGCCTATTGGATCTTTTGATTGAACCTTATTGTTATTATTGGATCCACCATTGTTCTTGGTATTCTTTTTCCAAACATACCTAGAGGATGACCAAGAACAACCTGCTGAGGTCTTAACAGCAGTTTTCACTTTATCCCCACCAAAGTATGAAAAAGATGTTTTTGGTGGTGATGCTCTATGTAGAGGCCTTTTACTAGGTGAGGCTGACTGAGTATTCGGTCTATTGGGTTTGAACACATTTGGAAAAGGTCATACAGTATTATTGGTTCTACTAGAAGTAACTGGGATTGGGTAGTTTGGTCTACCAGCAGGAACTGCTTTACCAGTAGGAACTGGAGTAGGCAAATTTCGTCTACCAGTAGTAACTGGTTTAGACAAATTTTGTCTACCAGTAGGAACTGGTGTAGGCAAATTTCGTCTACCAGTAGTAACTGGTTTAGACAAATTTTGTCTACCAGTAGGAACTGGTGTAGACAAGTTTGGTCGAGTGGAACTAAGGTCGACTATACCAGACTGAAGTAATACTGCACGAGGAACAATTTTATTTGATGGATCCACTTGTTGAGTATTTTCCCAAATTGTCATTTTATCCCATTTCCTATTAAAGTTACCCATCCCATTGGTCTTTTCATTCTGTTTGGCCATTGCTTGTTCTTGGGCCATTCTCTTTTCATGGAAGTCACAGTCTTTTATAAGATGGGACAAACTTCCACACACAAAGCAAGCTTTCTTTTGAAAAGCATATCCCTCACCCACCTGTTTGCCCATATGTCTTCTTGAATCATGTTTGTTACCCATATCCCTTGGAGTGTTAATAAACTTAGCAGACTTATTGTCAGCATGACTATGTTTCTCATTTGCTTTACCAGGAGTAACAACATATTCATTATCACTATCAACTTCTTCTATAATAGGGGCATCAGTCCAGACTTTAGACATAACAACATTGGGTTCAGACTCAACAACAGTCTCAGATGCAGATTCAAGGGTTGAAACACTGAAATTAGATTCACATGAATCAAAGTTGTTGTTTTCAGATTCATTAGACTCATCCTCATTAGACTCACAGGTTTCAACATTTTCAGAAGAAGTTTCACTGATGTTTGTTTGTTTTTGTCCATATGAAAACTGTGATTCATCAATCTCAACATGTACAGGAGTTGGCATGTAGTTCCCTGTCATAGGAGGGGGAACTCCATGCATATCACCCTCTTTGGTAAACCAACTATACAAAGGTTTTCCAAGCCAATCCTCAGGTCTAGAGTCAAAAATGCTTGGTTCATTGTCAATATATAATTCATTTTCATAAGAACCATAACCTAGACCTACCTTGTCTTTGACACTTATTGAGCTATCTATCAGTTTAACAAGATTTTTAGAAGACTGTAACCAGTTAGCAGTGTTAGCAATCTCATTATCCAATTTAGCCTGTAAAGCTTGTTTTTCTTGTGCTGCATTAGCAACAAGTTTTTCATGATATGCTAGCAAATTAGACTTGTCTTCTAAATCAAATTTTAGAATCCTGATCTTCTCTTCATAAGCAAGCTGATTCTTTTGGTGACACCTTATTTGAGCTTCTAGAGTTTTAACACCACTTTTATATGCATTTAATTCTACACTAGAGTTACTAATTTCTTCTCTTTGTTCATTATACAGTTTTTTAAGCTCATTATATTTGTACTCACACTCAAAAGAACAAGTTTGTACCTCTTTGTCTGTAGTGAAACCCATCAAGGCGTATTCTGATGTTGCTTTTCTTTCTGAATCTGGATCACTTTCCATACCAGCTATCATCCCATAAATCTTCAAAGCACCCTCATCAGCATGAGCATCCTCATGATCTTGCCAATTGATAAAAGTATCAACTGAAATCAAAGCTTGAGAATCATCTGTCTTCTTTCCTGCATTCTGAGTCTTGTATGCTGAGTACCTTTGGCTGTCTTGACTAGCTTTTGCTCTGCACTCCCTAGCAAAGTGACCCTTTTGTGAACATTTGTAGCACTGAACCAACTTCTTGTCAAACCTAGCTGCTTCCTGTCCATTGAACTTAATCTTTCTTCTAGCCTTTTTCTCAAACTTTTGTACTCTAATAGACAGCATGGCCATCTGCCATTTCAAGTCTAATTCCTCCAAGTCTAGCTTCTTAATTTGTTTAAGATCTTCATATGCCAATTGTTGTTTTGGTTCACTTTCAGCAAGGAAGGAATGTGTAACATCATCAACCACACTTCCATGACTAGAAGAAGCTTCTCTATTTCCAGAGTAACTAGAAGAAGTAGAGTAGCTAGGAGAGTGGTTACTGCTGGTATCATTGTTATTGTTAGTACTGGCAGTACTAACAAATGCTGCATTAGCCAAACTGGAAGGTTTAGGAGCATAACCTTTTACATCAAACTCCAGGGATTTGAGCTTGTTGTACAGGTCATCAAAAGAGAGATACTCTAATCCTCCTTTTGTTTTAAGAACAAGAGTGACTTGAGACCAAGAAAGAGGCAAGGCCCTGAGAAATTTTAGATTAACATCTTCATTTTTAGGCCTTACTTTAAGAGTATTCATTTAACTCAAGATCTTTTGGAATTTATCATATCTAGTGTGAAGACCTTCTGCTTCAGTGATCTTAAATTCTTTAAACTCTTGTTTCAGAAAAGACTTTTGTATTTTCTTTGATTCTTCATTTCCACCAAACCTAGCCTTGATTGCTAGCCATATTTCTTTGGCATCATCCAGATGGTAGAAATCTCCCATGTGGTCATCAGGAAGAGCTGTAAGCAAGGTAGTCCTTGCTTTTGTTTCCCTCTAAACAGCTAGATGTTCTTCAGCTGATACAGGAGGGCAGATCTTGATGCTTCCATTTGAATATTTTGTAGTTTTCTTGCGGCTATTTCCATTCAGAATAATATTCTAGCAAGGAAGATCTGAATTTGTGATGTAGTTTTGCATTTTCATAGCCCATATATCATACTCTCCCTTTTTGAGATAAGGGAATTTGGCATTTGTGTTGGTTACAGTGGTGATTTGAGGTTGGATTTGAGTGAAAACCTCATCATCTTGGGAGTATTATTCATCAGATGATGTCATTATGGATTTGTGAGGGATTTTATGGATCTGATCTTATAGAATTCTTCTTACCAGAGGCTCTCAAAGGCCCTGATACCAATTGTAGATCCTAATGATAGATCTTTCAGCCTATTAGAAGGGTGGTAGATGACTTGTATAAATATAACTTAGTCTACAAGAGAGGCTCTGAAATGATCACTAGTGTCTAAGCGGAATATAAACACAAGTGCTAAGAAGAACAATAATTATAAGGACACGATCGTTTCTAACAATTGGATTTCACTAACTATATGAAATGTGTTTTGAAGGTGTACATTTCACTATGCCATAGGGTCCTTTTATACTTGTAGGAAACCCTAATAGCTTAATACATAAACACGTATAAAACGCGTATAAAAGATATGCATATCACTTCCTAATATAACTCATGCATATCCTAACTAACTATTACATTTGTACTGCCCAGACTAACTATAACATTACTAGTAGTAACCATTAATGTACTACCCGTACTAATGACAATATTACTCTACCAGGAGTAACTAATATGCTACTAGTAGTAATGACTATATCTACCAGTAGTAACTATGAATACAATATTACTAACAGATGCGATCAATGTGTTGATTATATTGAACAACATGTGACTCCCATTCATTATACTCGACTAAGTTGGATGAGATTAAACTTTCAGAATCGGAGGATATGCTTTTAGAATCAGAATTAGATGACATATTTGTATTTAGAACTTGAATCAGAAAATATAAGTTGAATGTAACTCATGTAACCATCTTTGTTTTTATAGAAGAAAACAATATAGTGTAACCATAAGGATCGAATTAGACGTTGCCATGTGGCAAGATAAGATTTTTTATTATTGATAAGATAAGACATCGCCATATGTCATGATAAGATTATATATAATCTCAATGACCAACTAAAACATTGCCATGTGTCATGATAAGATATTCTTTTCATTTATGATAAAAAAATGTAAAAAACTAGATTTCATATATTAAAATTCATATTAATATAACATACTTCAAAATATCACTTTCGATACAACATTTCATATGAATTACGCTTCATGTCTTTTCCTTCTGGTGATAAATGATCTTTTTCTAATAAAGCATTCAGATGCAAAAGATACATCTTTTTAGTCTTTCTTTCTTATTTTTTGAGCTCCCTTTCTTCCCGTTTACGCTCTCTTTTTTCCATTTTTATCTCTCTTTCTTTTCTTTTCTTATCTATCTTGAGCCTTTTATTCATGACTTTGATTTTACTTTACCTAGTGATCCTTATTGCACGCAATTCTTTAACAAATTCGTTATTAGGGGATGCCTTACCATTTTCTTTCTTTTTAGAAGTGTCTCTACCAGTAGGTCGTTGAATAGTTGAGCCACACTATTTGGTGTTTCTTGGTTGGAGTGGACAACATAATCTCCTTCTTCACTAACCCTCGATCTTTTCGTACTGCTACCACTTTCTTCATTAGGTTCTTGTAAACGTGTCTTGTCACGATATAGGTTTAACTTCCACTTGGGATGTTTACACATAACTTTGTTAAATATAATCAAGTCTAAAAACTTGCTACTGTAAATTTTATAAGCATCAAGTTCGACATCTTTCAAATTCATTCCACTTGTTTTTCTACTATATGATGCCGTATAAGCAGCGACCCACTTGCTTCCGTTTTTGCTAAGTCATTTAAAACGACCTTTCATCTTATTTTCATTCAGAGGGCGGATATCTTTTGGGTTTTTAGCTCTAATGTGATCATACATTTGGCAAATTCTTGCCCACATCAAAGTTTTTCTTTGATTATTTTTACGGGTTGGATCACTACTAACATGACACCATGCTGACATGAGTGCTATATCTTATTTGGTTTCCCATTTTGCAACTTTTTCGGTACTTGTGCTTGGTATTTGAGAATCTTCAAACAAATTTCTAGAAATACGATGTGAAGTTTCACGATTTGGTATACTAGACATTTGATTTAGCTCTGGAGAAAACTGAGAGTTTTCTTGAGATTGAGAGTTAAGAAGAGTTTGAAAATAATTTAGATGGTTGGGATCCATAATAGATAAACTAGATATAAGATGGCTAAGAAACTAGAAATAAGAATGTGTATGTAACTATGTCAATATTGAGCTACTGTAGTTTTATAAAGAATTAAAAACTGAAATCAATGATATAATTATTATTTAAAAAAAATAAAAATAATACACATTATTCAAAACCTTATCATTCACTTGTAAAATCTATGAAAATATACATGTCCATTGAAATTGTGCCATGTGGCAAGAAGGATTGGAAAATCAATCATGTGAGACCATGTTTATTAACGATTTGTTCCAACCGATCGAACATATGAGACAAAAAAAAATACTCAATTAAAAGAGTACAAAAGGAAGAAAGAGAAAGAAACGACTCGATTGGTGTGTGATCTCCAAACCTTTGACCAACCTTGCCATATGTCACTCTCCTATCGGTATGTTGACTGAAATTTTTTGATCGAAAAATGAATACATTGTCGGAGAAGAAGAAGATAGCACAAAGATAGATGAAGGAAACTAAAAAAAGTCAAATCTACTATTGGAAAATGGTTTCCAATGCTCATTTTTATTTATCATTAATTTTAGGGATAATTCCATTTCTAGCCCAAAATCCAACCCTAAAATGCAATCCTAAGTCCAAGAACATCTTTTTCCAAAACTAGACCAGCGCAACTAAGCTACTGGGCAACCATGGAAGAATTTGACAAGTGTCCCATTTTTTATTATTAAAAGACAAAATGTGTAAGGTATGTGTAAGGTATATGTACCTTAATGTTTTTAGGAAAACCACTAGTTTTTGGGCAACTTATGTATGGGAAACCGGGTAATTTGGTCATTTTACCACTACACTTTTCTATTAAAATGGTGCAACTGTACTTATGGGCAACTTATACAACAAAGCAACCACTTTTATAAGACTTTTTTGTACTTTGTAAAGTTTTGTTTTACTTCCAATCCCAATACACACAATTTTTATTTATTAACAAAATACACCCATCTACTTACAGCACAAAATACACACATCTGCTTCATATTCCAATCCCAATACACACACTTTTTATTTTTTAACAAAATACACCCATCTGCTTCCACCACAAAATACACACATCTGCTTCATAACACCAAATACACACATCTACACACACTAAAGAACACCTTTATCGATGAACACGATGAACAATACACACACCTTTATCGATCAACACGATGAACACCTTCATGTTAACTAAAACCCACAAACCCAATTACAATATTTCTTAACCGAAACCTCCACCGTGTTTATCAGTCCATCTATGGCTAGATGTAACGACTTGTATGATGTAAAAATCATTGTTAGGTCTAGTGTTAAATTGCTTAAAGAAATTAAAGATCTTTTGAAAAAGAATCCTACTCGACAGAGGTTATTTAGAAGAACTGTATTTGGACCGTGGTTGGATATTTTGTCGCACGACAATGATAATCATTTGATGCACTATGTGTTGCATCACCAGGTATCTGTCTCTAAAATTACTTCGGCATGTCCCCCACTTATATTCAATATTGGCGATCATTGTTTACAGTTTGGCCGGAAAGAGTTTTGTTTAATGACTGGTTTTCGATTTGGTAAAGTGTCAGAAAAATATTCCAAATTAAGTCCTTTTTGCCAGCGTTTATTTCCAGAAAAAATTACCAAAAAAGGTGTTCTGAATTTAAAGTCTATAGAACTTTTGGGAGTTCTTAGGAATACAGAAACATGGATAGGTTTGTCCGACATGGATGCGGTAAGGGTTTGTCTCCTACTTGTTGCTGAGTTAGTGTTTATGGGTAAGGAGGACAGGAATTGCATTCCTAGGCATTTAGTGTCATTGGTGGAGGATTTTGATTGTTGGAACATGTATCCTTGGGGGGAATACATGTGGGTCAAATTTTATCAAAGGACGGTGAATGTTGCAGCTAAACATAGGGAGTTTCATTTGGTTAAGAAGAAGCAAAATCCAAATTACTACCCCACATATAATCTATATGGTTTTCCTTTGTCTTTCAAGGTTAGTAAATTTTCATTTAGTAATTTTAAATTGTTTTTAATTATCTTTTATAATTCTCTTTTGTTTCTTATAAATACCCGCTAATATACTTGAATGAATCTTTTTAGATATGGATTTTGGAGACTTATCCAAATAGCAGAAAATGGTGGTCGAAGAAGGATAATGTGTTACCGCGTGCTCTTGCATGGTCAAATGTTGCCAAGTTTGGAAAAAATGATTATAATGGTCTTCTTGGACCGGTAAACCCACAAACTACCTTATTTTAGTTTAAGTATATATACTCATTAGTGATTATAATTTGTTAGGATTCGAATCCAAAATTGGAACTTTATGCAACTCCTTTAGAGCAGCAGACCGAATGGTTTAAAGCAAGTATTGAATATATCAATGGTTTGGTTGACTTAGACATGAATGTTTCCGAAGATGATATTGGTGGTGACGTATCAAACAATTCTTTTGATTTGAATGAAAATGCTGTCTCAGGCAATGGGAACAATGATGTTCTTTTATTGGAAGGGGGAGATGGTTTTGTGGATTCAGTTTGTGGTGATACTAATCATGAAGATAAACAAGATAAACAAGATCAACAAGATCAACAAGATCAACAAGATCAACAAGATAAACAGCCCTCGTGCTCTTAGAAAGGAAATTGCTTTGGTCAAGGTTGATGATGCAAGGATTTCAAAATTAGAGAGATTATTGAATGACAACTTTATACTTTCTAATGATAGGTCAAAGGGTAATCATAATGCTGTGAACGCAGGATTAACTACTTCGGCTAATCATCCATTGGTTCGTATCTACCTATATCATAAGTTAATTGTATTAAAAATATATTTGTTTTATATTGTTGTTACCCATAATTTATATATTTTTGAATTACAGTCAACTTGTTCTCGTCATGTGGTTGACAATCCCATAGTTGCTTGTGCTGGTACTAGAATTCATAATCCAGCTACTAACAATGATAGCCGAGACTCTAATCATAATGATGTAAACACATGATTATCTTGTTCGGCTAATGATCACATGGTATGTATCAACCTATATCATACTGTTTCTGTTAATGACCCCATGGTTCGTATAAACCGTTATCATATATTATTTTAATTTCAATTTATGTACTTTTGTAATTGTTTCATCAATCAAATATATATTTTGAATTACAGTCAAATAGTTCTGGTCCTGATATTCATTTAGCCGAAGTTGTCGTTGCTTGTATGGAGCATGACAAGGGAGATGGAGATGGGCATATTGATATCCCAACCGCTATTGATAATGATGTCAACTTAGCAAAATCTGTTTCTGTTAATGACCCCATGGTTCGTATAAACCGTTATCATATATTATTTTAATTTCAATTTATGTACTTTTGTAATTGTTTCATCAATCAAATATATATTTTGAATTACAGTCAAATAGTTCTGGTCCTGATATTCATTTAGCCGAAGTTGCCGTTGCTTGTATGGATATTGACAAGGGAGATGGAGATGGGCATATTGATATCCCAACCGCTATTGATAATGATGTCAACTTAGCAAAATCTGTTTCTGTTAATGACCCCATGGTTCGTATCCACCTATATTTTTAATTATTAGAAATACAATTTAGGCCCTTTTATAATGTTTTCACCAATTAAATTAAATTTATTTCCTTAACAGCCGAATGATGTATACGAAGGAAACGTTGTTTCTGCTAAAGAAGGCCGGGTTAGTATCAAGCTATATAATCGGCGATATTTAAAACCCTCTAAAATAATTAGTTTACCGTTGTATAATGTTTTCATGAAGCAATTTAAATTTTTGAATTACAGTTGGACGTTCTAATTCAAGTTGTCTGTGATGGTAAGGGAATTGACAAGGCAGATGGTTATTCTCAACTTGACCCTTCCACTTTGACCGCCCTAATAGAAGGGTTTGATTCCCAGAATAATAATCCAGGAATTGATTTCCTACAACGTGATTGTTCTGTTGCCAAACCGAATGACCATCCGACTGCTGATATTGGTGTTAAGCCCCTAGTATGTATATATCTATATAAATCACATACTTCATTAAATATTATATTATTTTATAACTATTTAAGTTAATTATATCAGGAGAATAAATTTGATGACGACTTTATGGAATTGTTGAACGATGAGGAGAGCCTCCCTAAGGTTTCTTTAGATGATATCAATGTAGACGAACAAGAGGAGAAATTGATTGATACTGTTAAGGTCATAAATTATTTACTTGGTTTTACTTGTATGTGTATTTATCTATTACTTTAAATTAAATTAGTAATATATACTTTTGAATAACAGGTTGAAAGTAACAAGTCAGAGTACGTCAATGTGGTTACAGATGATTACAAACCTTGCTTAGCTAGTGTTTTTGCCCAGGTCAAAAAAAGAGGAAGAAGTCTGATATCAAAACAAACTACGTTTTAAGGTCTGTTAAAGAGAGAAAGAAGAGGCTGGCTATGGCACTTGAATCCCCGTTTGGTCAACAACCACCTACTACTCCAGTCCCACCTAAATTTATATCAAGGAGTGTAAACTGTGATTTCATTCTGCCACCTGATTTTGAAGAGGTACAGTACATAATTCATTTGTAACTATTCCTTCGCTAATATCAAAATTTTCTTACAAATATTGAAATTTTCTATACAGGATGTTTCTGGACAGCCTAAAATGAGGTCAATTAATGAATTAATGACAATGGAAGTGTTTGTAGAGGTTTGTCTGTTGTTTTTAATAAATTGCCAATGCATTTAGAAGTTGTTAAAAATACTAAAATGTTTTTTTCCCTTTAGCAACTGTCAAGACCGCAAAATTGCAAAAAAGATAAGGTAAGTATGCCGGATGGTTTGGCTGAATATTTACAAATGGAAGATCCGCCAAACTATCGTTTTCCTTGGGGCTATCGAGACATTACTGTTGATCGAGAATTCTGGTTAGTGTTAGCCTGTATAGACAAAAGTAAACAAGGGTGGTTGAAAGACTGTGTAAGTTATTTTCTGAATGACTAAGCATATGTATTTAATGTAGTTTATCTTAATTGTTTATGTAATAATTTTGTTTTACTAATACGCAGCACATTGATTTATGGGTGGATCTCATGTGGTGTTTTAGACAACCCGACGCAGATTGGGCCATGGTAAGCCCTCATTTCTTACCATGCACCCTAGGTGGAAATATGATTGACTGTTTTTCCAACGGCGTAAGGTATCCAGTTGCGTGGCGAGATGTTGAGAAGGTTTGTTTGTAAAAAATGTTTACATCTATAACTCTCACCTTACCTGTACATTAAGTACATAAATTTATAACTGTATTTTTTGTAATAGGTGTATTTTCCGGTTAATGAACCAAAGAGGCACTGGTGTCTAGCCGAGCTTCATATCACTACTGGACTCGTAACATTTTATGATTCTCTGGGTTGGGTCAGCTCAAATAGGAGACATTGGTGGCGAAACATGAAGAGAACATTGCCACAACAGCTTACTTTGTATCTCAACGAGCACGGTGTTTTACAGAGCAAAGGCATAGCAGTTGAGAGATATGAAATCACATACAAGTTTCCAACTGTTATTGAGCAAGCAGGACTTTATGGGGACTGTGGTATTTGGGTGTGTATTTTTCTATACCGATTGAGCCGTAACCTACCATTGCCAGTCAATGAGCCTCTTCAAACAGCGCTTGCCTATCGTGAACGGATCCTTCAATACTTTTGGACCCACAAGATTGAAGCAGAAAAATCCTTAATATTTAATCAAGGTACATACCAAATCATTATGTGAAAATGCAAAGTTTGTGTGTCCTATAATTAAATATGGGGACTGTTTCAAAAACTTTACAATTTAACAACTACAACAAAGTACATCAACACTAAATAGTGCCAGTAAGTTAGGTAAATTGTCTTAAATGAGTTTGGGTTGAATATATTAATAAGTCTTCCATTTCACTTTCATTCTTCAGAAAATACAATTTGAATCTAAATCCAAAACACCCATTATCAAACAACTCAAAGTTTAAAAATTATGTCTGACTACATTTCGTTTGAAATGCAAATTCAGATTATGTACAGACTTCCAGTTAAGTCTTTGCTACAGTTTCGTACTGTTTATAAGAGTTGGAAGTCTTACATAGACTCAACCGCCTTCTTTTTTAATTACGGTGTTCGTAAGCCTGTGAATGATGTCTTTTATTTAGCCTATAATCAAGGTCGTTTAGGTTATATGATATATGTTGATGCTAATTTAATCCACACCCAAGCTTTAGCAAACCTCGATGTAACAAATCTTAAACCTGTTGGTACTTCTAATGGGATTTTGTGTTTTTCATTTGGTAATAACATGATGGTTTGTATTGCAAACCCATCGATTAGAAAAATTAAGTGGATTTTTTACATACAAAATAATTTTTGGTGACTAAATGGTTCTATCAAACGAATGACGAATCAAAGTATCCGATGCAAACAAGCTCATAGTTCCTTATCACATATCTGAAGAAATCAAGAAAGTTTTAACATACAAACTTCCGCTCAATCTCTGAAAATCAATGTCTTCATACAAATGCAAAAGTTCAAATGGATTGAAAAGAATTAATCATCAAAGCTTTCAAAAGATTCCAACAAAAATATAGCATTGAACTAAAGATCACGTAATGGCATAGTCAAGTGAAAAAAAGGGATCACAAAGTAATACCGAGAATTAAACTAAACAAGTCAAAGATCAAGATCAAGTCATACAACACAAGTTCTGAAGATCATGATCAAGTGTTAACATTTGAAATTACCAAAAGCACAAAAACAAAACAGTGTCGTACCTACTATCACAACGAGCAAAAAGGACAAGCAACGAAGTGAGCTAACTTCTCATGACCTCATCTAGGGGGAGATTGTTAGGTTCACATAAATGGACCCGAACAAAGAAGCTTCGGTCACTCGAAGATTCAAGACAAAAGTTAATTAATGTTTATTATGTATACGGGCCAAGATGTAAAAAGCCCAAAAGAAAGCCCTCAAAGGCAAATCCTAGTTAGTATAAATACACCTAGTTTAGTCAAAAATTAGGTTAGCTACTCCATTATTTTATTTTTCATCTTAAGGGTTTGTAGCAACTCTTGTTTCTTTCAATAAAAGTTCTTTAATGTTTAATCTTTTATTGCCATTGATCTTGTGATTTCATCTATGGAATGATCTAGGGATCCTACACAGCTTATTAGGACAATTTTAGGGCTTTAAAACCCTATTATACCTCTTTCAATTTATGTTTTAATCAAGTAAGACTATCTTAATCATTCAATATGTCTTGTTGTTTGATTCTTTATTGTTCTTGCTTTATCTTTAACATGCTTGGCTAAACTCCTTATTGTATTCATTTATGATTGTATGAAACCTAGAATGTAGATCTTAGTGGTGTTGCTTCTTGTGATAAATATGCATGTTAGGCTTTAGAAAACTAGCTTTTTTCTGTATCGCTGTTGATATGTCTAGGGAAACATGATTGTGTAGAAAGGATACCATCTGGTAATAATCTTCATACTACCTTGCCCCTTTTATGGTTGATCCACTTTTAATATATTTCAAATGTATTTAATATACTCTTAGGGGTCGGGTAATAGTCTTCATACTACCTTACTTTATGTTTTGCCTCAATAGAATATTAAATAGACGGCGGGTTCGTGTAATCTGTTCATGACTTAGGAAATAATTACATAGATCATCATAAGTGTGACAAAGCAACAACACTAAGAGAAGCAATCTAGGGAGTAATACATGATTATATTATATTTTTATCACCATTAGCGTAGTTTGTTATTTAGTTTAATAGCTAAAACCAACCAAACCTCTCAAATATATGATTTACCTGCTTTTCATAAAATATAAAAATACAAAAATAATCTTCTCTCAACCCCTAGAATTCTGTTAGACCGTGATCAAACCTTCCTAACTTATTCCCCTAGAGAACGATAACAACCTCCGAGTCTTGCCTATACTACTACTACAACGGTTAGGTACTCTACCTATGGAGTTTTTGGCGCCGCTACGTAGAAGTCCCTTACGACAACCGCATCAAGTTTTTGGTGCCGCTACGTGCGGAATAGTTAGGTTTTGATCATAGTTTAGCTTAGTTCTACTTGCTTGAATCCTTTCAAGTGAGACTTTAATTTCCGCATATTAGCTTTCTCATAGTCTATCTTTTCTTTGTGTTATTTGTTTCGTAACCCATTCTCATCAACCACCATGGAAGACGAGAATCCAATTCGTACTCTTGGAGACTACTCCAAACCTAGCCACGAGGGCTACAAGAATACCACTGAGCTCCCTGTAGGGAACAACGTGCTACCTCTTCGATCCGACCCTATCCGGTTGGTGCAAAACGGATGCTCATTCCACGGACTTCGGTTCGAGGATCCAAACCAACACCTCAAGGATTTCCTAAAACTTGTAGACTCACTTAACCTTGACGGTGAAAACAGGGAAAGAACGCACTTGCATTTATTTCAATTTTCCCTTCGCGATTAAGCTAGCAACTGGCTTGAACGTCTTCCAGCAGGATCCATCACCACATGGGAGGATCTTACTACTCGTTTCCTTGCTCAATTCTTTCCACCGGGAAGAACCGCAAAACTCTACAATGATATCCTGATGTTCCAAAAATATCATGGAGAATCTCTCTCAGAAGCATGGACTCGTTTCAAGGACTTACTACAAAAAGTCCCTCATCATGGCATCGACTTTTGGCTCCAAGTCTAAATTTTTTATGACCATGTCAATCCCGTCACAAGATGAACCATTGACCAATCGGCCGGTAGTAAGCTTCATGACCGAAACGCTAAAGAATCCTGGGCATTATTAGAGGACCTCTCCCTCTATGAAAACAAAAGTTAGAATGACCCAAGGGATTTTGCTAAGCCGGTCAAGACAATCGCTTTACCTCAAGATGTCCCGAGTACATCCGACCGTCATCTAATCGAGCTCGAAAACCAAGTCCAATGCTTGATAGAGGCTCATCTTACTCTAACACAACCTACTCAAGTGAACAAAATCACTACCTTATGTGAAATCTGTAGTGTTCCCCATGATACTCAGTATTGCATGGAAGATCCCGAACAAGCCTTTGTTGAATACGCATTCTCGTGTACCGATGAAGCAGGAGGTAAGTGGTATACTTTCAAGCCCGAGCAAAACAATCTTGGTGATACCTATAATCTATCATGGAGAATTCACCCATACCTTAGGTGGAGACAACCCCAAAATTCCTAAAATTCCTAAAATAATTTCTCAAACCCACCTAACTGGTTCCAATCCAACGGTTCAATCCTAAATCGTTCCTTCAACAACCGTCCTCAAAGCTTTAACAATCAATCAAGTCTAGAAGGATTGGTATCCAACTTTATGGCATCTTAAGACGCTAGATTAACAAAGTTTGAAGCCGATTTCAAACAGCAACAAAGCGAGATGACCAACAAAATCGACACAATATTCAAGGCCATCGTCGATCAAATAGCAGGAGCACTGCCTAGCGACACGGCTAAGAACCCAAAACTGAGTACTTCCCCATTTTTTTCTGCTCGTTCTTACCCAAAAATTAATCTCCAATGCTCATCTCACCCTTCCACTTCAATCAATGTTATCAAAGCACATTCCAAAGAGGCAAACATTTCTCAAACAAGCCTGTCGCAAACCGGGATGGGGATCAAAATGCAACAACCTTAAGAACTCGAACCGACCCTTGAAGATAAATTCCAGGATTTGCATCTTAACTTACCGGTTCTCAAACTCCTAGCTCACGCTCCGATCTATAACGCTATATTGGATAAATATGTGTAAAGCTTAGAACTAGGCAAAAATGGGTAAGCATTTGTCCAAGGAGAAATACCAGCAAAGATGGAAGACCCCGAACTATTCACTCTACCTTATAGATTAGGGGACTCTGAACCTTTCGACACCTTGGCTGATTTAGGATCGTGTGTAAACATAATCCCACTTTACCTCTTCAAAAAGCTCAACATCGAACTATTGGAAGAGACTGGCCATATTTTCAGATTAGTTGACAGGACCAAATCCTACCCCGTTGGAATTGTTAAAGACGTAGAAGTTCGCATAGGGAAACTAAAACTATTAAATGATTTCTATGTAATCGATATGAAGAAGGACCCTAAAACTCCTTTACTAGTAGGAAGAGGATTCCTAGCTACCGCCAACGCAGTTATAGATTGTAGAATGGCCAAAATAGTTGTAGGAGAAGGGATCACTAGGTCGGTATTCGATGTAAAAGGAGTCAATCTAGGAGAAGAGGAAGCACCATATTGGACCACACTTAGGAAAAGGGAGTCATATAAATTATGACCTAGCTCGAATGGAGTAGGCGCACGAACCCCTTACTATGCTAGGAAGGACTTTTTAGACTGCCATTTGCCTGGAAAATGGGAAATTGCTAGAGATGCTGAGCTTAATCCCTTTAAATATGTCCTAGTGTTTAGAAGGATGGTAGAATTTTTAGGAGCCATACCCATTAACCTTAAGGGCACGTTCGGTTCACTCTTTTCAAAATCAATCTATGCCTATGACATTCCTTGCAAGTGTTTAGTTGCAAATCGATATATAATTATTTAGATTCATAGACATAGATCCATACCACTAAAAAAGGTAGTTTATGATAGTATTTCCGTAGGACCCACTAGTATTAAGTTGTTTTTAACTTTATTTGCTATTATGTGTGTTGTAAAACCTATACCAAAATTATCAAACCAAACAACAACAATGGGATTGATATACTTGCTTTCATTCTACCCTAATTTCAAACCAATACCGATAGTGATTGTTATTTGCAAACCAAACACACCCTAAGAGTAATATGTGGGAATCAGAGGACCTAATTAAAAACCCGATTAACTAGAACAAACCACCAAAAAATAGCGATGAAGCATGGCACGCCAAGATTAGGCTGATCGATCCAGACGGAGAGGAGTTTACCAAAACCCTACAGTCAATCCCCACCACTAGGAAGCTCTCCGAAAGAGAAAGTCCAAGGGAAATCATCGACTTAGACCACTTCTACGAAACTTGACGTGCGACTTCGAGTCTAGCTACAAGACTTGTAAATAAAGAAAAACGTTTTTTGGGAGGCAACCCAATATTTACTTTTCTCGCATATTAGGAGTGTCTTTTGTGTTTTAAATCTTTATTGTTTGTTTTATTATGTTTGAATTATTTTGTAATCATGCTTTGTTTGTTTGTAACTTCGTCTTTTTTTCAATTAAAGGTATTTTGCAACAAAATAAGTGTAGGGGGAATATTCGGTTTTTAGAACCAAATTCAAACATTTGAAATAAATTGTTTAGATTAATTCGCGTCAGTTTCAAGTCATATGATTGAATTGTTAATTCTCAGGTTGTTATGCAGTATTTTGTACAGGAAAATAACTTATAAAGATGAGTGCAGGAAATCTTTCATCAAAAACAAAAAATGAGTTTTCATAGAGTGTGGAGACAGCGTCACGATTTACACGCGACGCCGTCACCACGACACCTGTGACGGGGTCAGGATATTCCTGACGGCGTCAATCGCCCGTTACATGAAAACTCGAAAATTTTAAGTATTTTTGGAAATAAAACTTGTACAACACTTAAGAAAGTTGTAATTCTTTTATAAACCTGCAAAACCATAAGTTTAACAATTTTCTCATCCTATCTTTACTGCTTTATAGAGTCAACCCTAATTTCACACTGTATATCACACATTTTGTGCTTGGTGTAGTTGTCTTTGTCTTTGATTACCAGTTATATTTGATGAGAAGAAGCTTGGAAGTTCTTAGGAAGTTTCATTGTATGATTCTTGAAGGACGATTTAACCAGTTATCACATGTTTCTTCTCTATTATTGAGCAAACCAGGGGAGTACTAGTTTCTTTTCCTTGTTTTCTTTTCCCTTAATTCATTTTTACGGGTACTTCTATTGAACATTGGGGACAATGTTCAACTTAAGTGCAAGGGGGAAATAAGCCTTAGAAACTATTCTTTCATTTGTCATCTGCTTTGTCCTTAAAATGACGGGTAATATATCAAAACATAGCATAAAAAGGTAATTTTGACCAAAATTTAAATTTTTTTATGATACATACCAACGAAAACCGAGTATTAATAGCGTCTCATGGATAGGAATGTATATGACTAGCACAAAAACCCTCAGAATTCTACCCCAAAAATATGAGGTTCGCCTGAATACGAATAGAGACGCATTTGAGGGACGAATGTTTAACTTGAAGTGCTATATGAGTAGAAGAGTTAGCCTTGAGAGAACTATTATTTGTATAGTTTTGTACTGTATTGCACTTCTTGGAATATACTTAATAAAGATAGGGGTGTAGCACTATAGACGAAACATAGCATTAAAAACGGGTTTGAATGCGTTTCGACCCTTCAAAAGATTTAAAAAACGAATCGCTAAGTGAGATTCATAAACATAGACTCTCGACGAACAAAAAACCGAAGATGATTTATGAAGCAATCTAGGACTAGTCTCATTAATGCTTATATGAGAAAGCAGTATGATGCATCTAGATGCACGATATAGAGTCCTTAGAACGTTCCACACCTAAACTACTGATGTAAATGATGGTCTCGTCCTTTAGTTGCTACGCAGGAATATCAGAAGACAGGCAGATGTTATGATTGTACCAAGCATAGTCGCGCTATAACCTAGTAGCTAGCTTTGTCTTTGTTATTGACAGTTAAGGTCTAATAATTGGTAAAGGTTAACTCAAGAGGAAAAGTAACGCGTTATTTCGGATATTTAGTTAGAAACTATTCTTTCATTTGCCATTTGCTTTGTCCTTAAAATGATGGGTAATATATCAAAACATAGCATAAAAAGGTAATTTTGACCAAAATTTAAATTTTTTTATGACACATACCGACGAAAACCGAGTATTAATAGCGTCTCATGGATAGGAATGTATATGACTAGCACAAAAACCCTCAGAATTCTACCCCAAAAATATGAGGTTCGCCTTTAGATCTGTAGGAATTCAGGTATTTATTATTGATACCCAAGATAGTTTATACCTCTAGCTTTCTCGAGTTAAGGAGTGAGCAATCTTGTGTGTCTATTTCGTCGTTATGGATGTGTATATGTGGTTTTGTCTCCTTTTCTGGAGCATTGAGATCGGTATTAAATTATATGAGTGTACCGGTAGTATATTAAATTCTAGAACTTGTTCTTGTGATGCATCTCGAGACCGCATAGTGAGTATTAGGATTTGCTTGATAAGAGGCATTAGGATTAACCCATGTTTTAAACCTGTAATTGTTATGATGGTCACACCGATCATGTAACTATCCCACACCCTTGTCATGCACTCGTTTTAGTGTAGGATACCCCTAGTACAACCCTCCGAGCCTATCATTTTTCACGGTTCTCGTAATTTTCTGGTTAAGCTGGACTATTAATGAAGAGCATTGTCATCCTTAAACCAATCGTTACACCCAAATCACCTTTGCCTACCTTGTATGTACTCATTTTTAGTACATTATTGTTTTAACCTAAGTTAATTATTGAGTACACGGTTGCTAAGTCCTTATCCTTGTAAATACTGTTTTAGGACGATTGGGATTCATGATAGTATTTATTTCGCAGAAGAATGGGGAAGAAAAGTTAAGTCAGTATCCCCATATGTTTGTTAGATGATCTCCATGTTATTTTGATCCATCTCAAATCAGGTCATTAGTTAGATTGTAAATATCGAGCATGTAAAAGCTCAAATGTAGGGGTACGTGTTATAAACCCCAAGTTATGATGTATTATGTTATTAAAAAAATAGAAAAGAAAAAGAAAGAGATTGATGTAGAGTTGTGTAGAGTTTGTATATCTTCGTCCGAGTCCTGGCTTAGCAATTAAACTAGCTTGTATTCGTGTAAATAATTAGCTAACCTTTCCACTCCAAATTCACCTAGAGCCACCCAAATGTATCCCATCCGTTTCCATTTCCATTATATGTTATCTTACACCCACACCTTACAACCCTTTAAAAAGACCTCTTAAATAGTATTGAATAATGCTTGCGCCCAGCAGTGGAGGTTTGATCCTTACCAAGCGTATGGTAATTTATATGCTATGACAGGTAATGAGTGTTGATTTTCTGTTTCCTCGTTATGTTAAAATTTATTATACCCCCGAGTGAAAGAGAGAATCCCAAACACTTATGTGAGGTGATAATATATACTTTTTGTGCTTTTAGTTACGAGGTCTAGAAGGTTGTGCTATAAAATACTTTTAAAGAGTAGGTTAAACGACCCTGATACTGCTATTTTCTAGGTAGAAAAGCCCATTTGCTTGAGGACAAGCAAATCCCAAGTGTAGGGGTATTTAATGAGGTGTCATTTTATAAACTTTTTTGGGGTCATTTAACCCTCTAAATCGTGCATTTATGCCCAAAATAGGTATTTAATCGTTCCTTTTAGGTATTTAGTATTTGGAAGGCATTTGTAGGAAATACACGTAACTTAGGCTCATTTGGAGAAAAAAACGAACAAGATTACGAACCAGCACCAAGACTCTTTAAGATTTAAAGTCTCAGAGCCTGGAGATGGCGTCACCATTTATACACGAACCCGTCACACTTCATCTAGTGACGACGTCACAACATTTCTTGACGGCGTCAGCCCGCACCGACTCAACTCGGATCTAGAAGATTCTACTTTATGATCGCGTCACGATTAAAACGCGACGCCGTCATAGCGATATTCTTATAAATATAGACCCAAAATTAAGGTTTTAAGTGTGTAACTTTAGAGTAAAAAAGGGGGACAAACCCTAGTTCGTTTGGCAGCTTATTAGGACGACTTTAGGGCTTCAAAACCCTATTGTACCTCCTTCAATTCATGTTTTAATCAAGTAAGACTATCTTAATCATTCAATATGTCTTGTTGTTTAATTCTTTATTGTTCTTGCTTTATCTTTAACATGCTTGGCTAAACTCCTTATTGTATTCATTTATGATTGTATGAAACCTAGAATGTAGATCTTAGTGGTGTTGCTTCTTGTGATGAATATGCATGTTAGGCTTTAGAAACCCAGCTTTTGTCTGTATCGCTGTTGATATGTCTAGGGAAACATGATTGTGTAGAAAGGATACCATCGGGTAACAGTCTTCATACTACCTTGCCTCTTTTATGGTTGATCTACTTTTAATATATTTCAAATGCATTTAATATACTCTTGGGGGCTGGGCAATAGTCTTCAAACTACCTTACTTTATGTTTTGGCTCAACAGAATATTAAATAGATGGCGGGTTCGTGTAATATGTTCATGACTTAGGAAATAATTACATAGATCATCACAAGTGTGACAAAGCAACAACACTAAGAGAAGCAATCTAGGGAGTAATACATGATTAAATGAATAAATTCTTTTTATTATATTGTTATCACCATTAGCGTAGTTTATTATTTAGTTTAATAGTTAAAACCAATCAAACCTCTTAAATTTATGATTTACCTACTTTCCATAAAATATAAAAATACAAAAATAATCTTCTCTCAACCCCTAGAATTATGTTAAACCATGATCAAACCTTCCCAACCTATTCCCCTAAAGAACGATAACAACCCTCGAGTCTTGCTTATACTACTACTACAACGGTTAGGTTGCCTAGGGAGTTGTAAAACTTCTTGTAGAAGTCCCTTATGACAACCCCATCACTTTGTGACGCCGTCAGCCTGTCGAATCTCGCCATCACACATTGTGGTAACGCCGTCGCTTCTTGATCCTAACCGCGTCAAGGATAAATTCTGACATCGTCTCCGCCTTATGAGAAGTCACACTTTCATTCCAAAAATCCACTTTCTGGGCACTTTTGGTGAAGGCGTCAGGATGGAAGTCGCCAGCTTAAAAAGTTACATTTTTGCCCAGTTTTTTCTCGAATTGAGACCAAGTCACCTGCTTTGCCTCCAAGTGCTTCCCAAATTCTAAAACATCAAAAAGAAACTATTAAGTATAATAACTGTGCATATTTTCATGATTTAGGGGGTTAAATGGCCCCGAAAAAGTATATAAAATTACACCTCATCATGCAACAGGTTTGTCTTTATATGCATGATCCTCAGAAGCCTTATTTCTTGGCTCTAAAAAGGGTTTTAAGGTATGTCCGTGGTACTTTAGATCATGGATTATAGTTATTTTCATCAACTACTACATCTTTGGTTGCTTATTCGGATGCGGATTGCACTGGATGTCCTAGTACTCGGCGATCAACTTCAGGTTATTGTGTATTCGTTGGCAACAACTTACTTTCTTAGTCTTCTAAGCGTCAACCAATGCTTAGTCGATCTAGTGCTGAGGCTGAATATCATGGTGTTGTCAATGTTGTTGCTGAGACCTGCTGGTTGCGGAATTTGTTATGAGAGCTACGTACACCTTTATTTTTTGCTACCTTTGTTTATTATGATAATGTCAGTGCCGTTTATTTGTCTTCTAATCCGGTTTAGCATCAACGTACGAAGCACATAGAGATTGACATTCATTTTGTTCATGATTTGGTTGCTGCTGGTTAGGTTCGAGTTGTTCATGTTCCATCTCGGCCGTCTATAAATTTCTAAAAATTTTGAGGGTCCTGGGCGAGATTACATAATGAGACATTTCGAGAAGAAATGTTATATATTAAATGTCATTGTTTATAAGATATAATGCAAATTAGTTATCTAAACGTTTAACATTTTGTTAAGGGGACAAATTTGGGGCCCCTAAAATTTTTGAGGCCCTGTGCGGTCGCCCACCCTACACACCCTCAAAGACGCCCTCTCGTTATCAGTTTGCGGATATTTTCACCAAGGGTTTGCCTTCTGGCGTTATTTGAAGGGTTTCGTACCAGTTTGAGTGTTCGGTGTCCTCCCGCTCAAACTGCGGAGGAGTGTTAGTTGTTATATTTATATTGGGTTTAGTATACTTGGGCTCAAGCCCACTATTAAAATACTCATTCTAATACTATATTATAAATTAAAATATAACTTAGTGATGATGACTTTTGCAATGTGAGGGTCGATTTATGTTAATTTAATAAATTAAATTATGTTACAAAGATGGGGTCTATGGACGAATTGCATAAATCGTCAGAGTATCTATGTAATTTTTTTCTCATTAAAAGACAAAAGTTTTGGGATGAATTTTAAATCCAATGACCATTTTTTTAATTTCATTTACATGTTTGGTGACTGAGGACGGATTTTGTTATGGTTTTACAACGACAGCATTATTTATGTAAGAATGCGTTACCAAAACAATGCCCCCCCCACGTTTAAGGATGCTTTTTTCAAAGGCAGCAGTTAATCTGGAGGGACGATTTCAGATAAACAACATGGACCATTTTATGTAAATTTCGTTTATATGTTTGTTCATTGAGGACGGATTTAGCATAGGTTTTTAAACGATAGTGACTACTTACGTACACTTGTGTTTTCAAATAAAGACAAAAGTTGGAGGATTTTCTTGCAATAGAAGCTAATCTGTAGGGACAATTTATATAAGTTATGTTACACGTTTGGTCGCTGAGCATGGATTTTTTGTTACGCGGTTACTTCATGAGGATTGGTTTTGCAATGCCAGGTAAGCCTCTTTTATGTAAAATTTCCAACAAAAGTCTAATGTACTATTTGGTGAACTGTGCAAATCATGAGAATTGTTATATTTACACTGACAAATTTCACAAAAGAATTACTTATAGGTAATCAGTTCATAACTTCTTTGTAATATCAATTTCTATTTTGAACAAATCGATCGGATTTAAACAAATGTACTAGGGTATCTATTTTATTGAAATACAAGAACCAAAGTTGATTAACCCGAGTAATCGTAAGTACTAAAGGATTTAACTATTATACATTTATTAGAAATATACCAAGGCTAATCTATTTCTACCTATATATGGGGCAAGGCATGAAATATTTCATGATGACTAGACATGGTGACATGACAACTTAATGCTGACTGAAAATGATGACTCAAAGGGCATAATGGGAACAAAAAACTGAGCTGGCAACAACAGTGTAAAAAAGGGGTATATTTGACAATTTGTATATTCCTTAAACATTTGCTACAATCTCTCCCTCGACTGGAACTCCTTTCCTAAAATCTCTCTCAATCTTCAAATCCATTCCATATTTATCTCTTTCAAATCACGGATGATTTTCAAATTGTTATACAAAAAATCACTAGCATCCGATTTCAAATCTTAAAA
>BQNB010061590.1:0-26915 GCA_026074375.1 Tanacetum coccineum | reverse complement strand
ACATATTTTAGATCCAAACACTACATTATCATCATTACTTCAGTAACCATTACATAAGGTTTTAACAAGTACATAATCATCATTACATAAGTTAACATACACATATTAATCCTAAACAGAACACAAACAAAGCTAACATCTAATACATGTTAGACTACCATGTCAGACTAGCCAAAATACTTTCATCTTTAACAACAACATGATCAGCTTCCATATGAAACCTTTCTTTTCCCCTTTTCCTTGTCTACACAAATATGAGGTTTCCTCACTCCTATTTTCTTTAAAATTTCATCCCATGTAGTAACATTTGCTAGTCCAAGCACACATCCTATGATTGGAATAAGGCTTTTGACTTTTGGATTGTGTTTCTATGAAACTGGTACATATTTACCTTTAGACATTAGAGAGTAAGATTCATGAATGGTACCCTCATCAGTGATATCCTTGTCTGTGTTATCCTTGTCTGTGCTTGGAAAGTATGTATCCGATAGATATTCCTCAACAGTGTTATATCCATACCAGTCTAGCAATCCTTGTATTGATGGCCCCTCCTCAGGAACACTTGCTACTGATGGCTTGTAACATTCCGTATTTTCAGGTCTTTTACGACGTTATCTAATTTACTAATTATTTATTTTTCTTCCTCGTACGCGTTTACTTTTATTTTTTTATAGTTAAATCGCGTAAGTTAAAAATTATCGTTTAGCGTAAACGGGCATCAAACAATTAAATATTTACATCAAGCAAGGGTTATATAATTATTTTGAGGGTAATTATTAACTTTGTTCATTTTATTTTTATCGGATACGTAAAGTATATACGTTTCGCGATAAATTGCGTTTAGGCACTCCCGGAACCACAAAAACTTTCCTACGCTTCAACAAATACCCACTTTTATACCCAATACACAAAATTTCATAAATATATCATGTATATCTTTGTAATTTCCGAAAATCTTGTATCATATACAAGATTATACATGAAAAATGAGATAAGATTTCAAATTGGTCAATTACATACCATACCTCATTATGGCAACACCATCCCTACCATGCCTTGACCAAAGACTAAGACTAAGGCCATTCCTAAGACTCCCCTTATGTCTCCTTGACTAATCATACAAGTTTATTACTTATATATCATGCAAGCAACTAGCAAGTAACTCATACACACTTTACACTTAGAGAAAAATTCACAAAACCTCTCTTTTTGCCCTATAGAGCTCACGGCTCAAACCAACAACCTTACACAATCCATACAAAATTTTCTACAACCCTTACCCTTCTATATACACCTATTCTAAGATATACTAAGACATTTGCAAGCATTGGTTAACCATATTCAAGTAATAATCAAGAGAAAGAAAGCTAGGGTTTAGTGAAGGAAAGCTAGGGTTTATTAAGTGCAAGCTTGGTTTTTGTGGCTAAACAAGGGTTTAGTACTAGCACATCATCATCATCATACCTCATAAGGTCCATTTAAACTCTTTATGTTGCTACAACTTTCATTATTATGCATATGATATTTCTATTTAGCTTAAATCACCATTTAGGTTTTATTCATGAAAATGAAGTTTATATGAATACTTTTGATCATGAAAAATATAATTTTACTTGTGATTATGATTTGTACATTTTCTTGCATATTATGATGTTGGTAATATCATGAAATAAAGGATATATAAGTCTTGTACAATCTCGGTTTAAGCATAAAAAGTTCATATATAAACTTGTAATTAAAAGTTAATTAAGAAAGTTTATGATTTCATGTAAAGTTAATAACTTGTGATCTTGATGATCTTGGACAAATATGAACTTATGGACATTATTATATGTATAACATATGATATATATAGTTATAAAAGACTTGTGGTAAATTGTGAGGTTGAAAAGTATATATAAAACATATTATATAAATAAGTTATATAAAAGATCATATAGGGTCAGTAGGTTTTCGAATTCCAAACAGAGGATTTTATGTTTTTATAAGATAATACAATTCACGACGATTCCGAAAAGGTAAGAAACTTGTCAAACGGATTAATAACGAAAAAGTTACGTTAAAAACGAGTTATACGTTAATTAAACGGAGTTTATAAAATAATTTTTATAAAATTTATATCAAACAGCAAGTTTGATATTTTTAACAAATAATACATATTTTTGGGATTCCAAAATGATAAGAATCGTAATTTTTCAATTAATAACGAACGAGTTATGAATTTCGCGAGTTTACGACAATTAATACTTTTATAAAACTATTTTTATAAAAGTTACTATTCATGACAGAAAGTTATATTTTTGTAAACCTCATAAAATTATAGAACTTTCAAAAACGAGAACGTCCTCGAAAGAATCGTTAAAAACGGAGCTATAACGAATAAAATACGACATTTACGGGTTTTACGACAACAAAAACGATTTAAATAAAAGTCATATCTGGTGTGAACAGTAAAAGTTACTGTTCACCAGAGGGTCAAAATACGGAAAATGTCAATTTATGATAACTCGTCTTAATACGAAAAGATGGACATAAGAAACGCGAGAATCGGGTTTAAAACGCGAAAGTTACGCCAGTTTTGCTAAAACGGTAATTATAAACGTTTTAACTTATTAAACACAATTTTACCAAAACCATTAGTTGGTGATTGAGCTATATAGAATATTATGTGGTTATCAAAGTACTATATTACTAGGGAGTTTCATAATGAGGCCTCTTCGGATGGCGTTTCGACGAGTTGTTGGATTTACGATTTAAAGTGTCCTAACTCCTCGAACGTCATGTCATGACCTCTTTAATTATGATAGCCCGAACGATAGTACGATGTAACAACTATAAGATTATATTCAAGTACTCGGTACTTATACGACCTATGATAATTTAGGTTGCATTCGATCTTTTACGTGACGCATTATCTGCGATATTTGGATTATCAGAACTCAAGGTGAGTTCATAGCCCCACGTTTTACATGCTTTTGTTTTTACAAAGTTTTTGGGGTGAAAAACATGCAATGTTTTACAACTGGACACAAGTGGTTAAGTTTTATATTATGATTACATGTTGCCTAAGTAGCGATAACCCAAGTTGAGCCCCTTTATCATGAACTGTCAATTGCATATATGTAGTTGGGAATTACATTATGTGAGCGCGAATGTTATTTAATAGATCTATTCGGGAAACGACCTCCCCGTTCGGGTGACTTGCTATCACCAAGAACGAACGGAATTTGGGATGTTTTCGGGTTAAAACATCATTGCGGGCAGAAATTGCAATATATAGTTTAATTGCAAGAAAGATCGTCGAGCTTCAGTGTCATGAGCTTAGTGTAAATGTAATCTAGTTTTTGTGAGATCTGCATGTGTTGAATTATCACTAAAAAGTTCTTGCGGTCCTACATATTACGATTTATCAATACTATGAATTCACCAACATTTTTGTGACGTTTTTTAGCAATGTTTTCAGGGAGTCTATAGGCATGGGGATGCAAGGATGCATTGGGTTATATTTTTGGATTGCACGCTAAAGGTTTAGGTGCTTCATATTTTGGGAAATGTATTTCCAAACTTTTATAATATTCAAAATGGTACAAGTAAAGTATAGCCTTTGTATTTATCTTTCAAATTAATCCCAAGTATCATTTTAAACGACTTTCTGGTGTCGTTCTTATATATCTTGTGCTATTGATCTGAGTAACACGCCTCCGGACCCTTATTCGCTGCGCCCAATTTGGGGGTTGTTACATAACGCATAGAAAGGTGTGTAGTAGTTAGTAGTTCGTTTCTTTATTAATGTTTAATAAAGAAAACCTTATTAGTAACATGATTGTGTTCTTTATATTCCGCTGCGTGTTACAATCATTGTTATCATACCCTAGATGAGTCCTAATAACGATCTATGGAGTCATTATAGGATTCCACAAGTGGTATCAGAGCTTGTAGAGAAACTCTGAGTAAGAAGAACCACAAAAACACATCTGATTCATAAACTCTTCAAATCCTATCAATGGAAGGATCAGGTAATGACAACCCTCCACCAACACACCACACCTACAACACTCAAACTTGCACCACAACACAGCCCTCTACACTGTATCAACCAGCAAACTCACCTATTCTGAGAGGGGAGATTATGCATTTGGGCAATAAAGATGAGCATTACTAGCACATCAGATGTCCTTAGGGAAAGTCATTCAAAATGGTAATGGTCCTGTAAGTGTCACTACTGATACTGATGGGGTAATAAGGGTTTTACCTCCAAGAACTGCTGAAGAGACTTTGGCTAGAGAAAGAGAAAGAAAAGCAAGGAGTTCATGCTTATGGCTTTACCAGAAGACACTAACAAAGGTTTCACCCCAAAATGACAAGATGGTCAAAAGACATATGGAAGCATCAAATCTAGATTTGGTGGCAATGATGAATATAAGAAGATGCAGGAAGAACCCAAAGCAATGGTAACAGTTGAAGGTGAAAGTGTTGACTGGACTGCTCAAGCAGAGGATGAGCAAGAAAATTTTGCTTTTATGGCCTATGGCAATTCAAGTTCAGACTCTGAGGTAATCTCTTGTTCAAAACAATGTGTTGAAAACTATGCTAAACTTAAAAAATTATATGATGAACAAAGAGAAAAACTTAATGAGGCTGTCATAGAAATTCAAGCTTATAGTCAAGGCTTAAAGAAAGTAGAAGCCGAATTAGTTACTCATCAAAATAATCAGTTGTGGTTAAAAGAAAAGATTGAGAAGTTACAAGTAGAAGCACAAAATAACAAAGACGTTGATTTGTTGTGGCGATAAAACCCTAAAATGGTTCTTATTTATAATATTACTAGTTCTGGTGAGTTACCCACATGGGTGATGATGAACCATAGTAGTATGTTTTCTGGTGTCGAATCTACATGTCCTACTACTGGTATTGATTGTTTTGATGAGCTCACAAGGAAGATATGGTGGTATGAAATACAAGGAACATGATTCGATTTGGGTTTTATGTATATTAATACTGTTTAAGCACAACAGAAAATGTAGTCGACTAAAGGTGTGTGTGTTCTAGGCGTGTGGTTCATTGTAAACGCCTAGAATGAGTGTTGTAGCCTCAAGATCAATGTTTCATTGATCCTATTACTAGTTAGAGTAACTGTTCTAGAATTGATCATCTAGAATTGGGGCTTGTATGGAATGATAATGAAGAAAAACCTTGTTTGATAATATATTGTTCTTTATATTCCGCTGCGTACTTATATTATCTGTAAAACATATCCTAGATGGGCTGAAACGATCTTCACAATTGGTATCAGAGCCATGTGGCTCTTGATCTAGGATCTACAAGGTTTTTGAAGAAACCCTAAAAACCCTAATTTTCAAGAAATCGATTTGTGTTAAAAGTTTTCAAGGGTTTTGAAGTCAAGATGGAATAACGACGTTTATGATTGTCCTCTCTACCTATTCTTGGTATGCAATACAATTAGTAAGCGTTATTATTTTTTTTGGGTTTCGATTTGTTATTTTGATGCAAGATTTGTATTATTAAACCGAGATCAAGGAAATCCTAATCCAAGGGTTTTTGGCTATATGATTTTCTTGTTATTGATATTGTTGGATTTCGTACTCTCAAGAATTTGTTCTCTTTGTGGTTAGTGTGGAACTATTCCATATTGGCTACAACCCTTTACAAGCTAAAGGTTTAAGATCTATACGGTTTGAGACCTACAATCTGAATAAGGATTTTCCTACAATATACAACATGGGAAAAGTTAGTGTCTAAGGGGGACCCAAGCCATTTATGACTTGGGTCTGCCTTGTGGATCTGAAAAGGTTGTCCATGAAGATGTATGAGATCCACTATTGTTCTTGGGTACCCAGTATAAACCTTTTCTATGTGATTTCCAAGAACAACCTGTTAAGGGCTTAAAAAAAAAAAAAAAAAAAAAAAAAAAAAAAAAAAAAAAAAATTATAAAAAATAAAAAATAAAAAAAAAAAAAAAAACAAAATTTAAAAAAAAAAATTAAAAAAATAAAAAAAAAAAAAAAAATCAACAGTTGCCCATCGCACCCACCATATTTCATATGATTATATACATTTGAGGTCCATGTGGTGTATAAGGTTTTTTGAAAATAAGAACTTGTAGGTCTTTTTAATGGGGGCATATTAGCAGTACTTTTCCACCAAACCAGTAGATTATGATGGAGAATATCCTCTATCAGTAGGAACTGGAAAAGGCCTATTTTGCCTACCAGTAGGAACTGGTGCAGGCACCTTTGGCTTACCAGTAGGAACTGGTTGTGGTCTAGCAGGAGGAATGTTTACTTTGCCAGTCCTTAGAAGTACAGCTTGTGGGACAAACTGATTTTGATGATTAACATTATTCCTACTATGTACAGGTCCTACCCCATTACCAAACAGTTTCATTAGCCCTTTGTTTTCCATAAAAATCACAATCCTTTATAAGATGAGTACTACTACCACATACAAAACATAACTTAGAAACAGATGAAGCATTTTTCCTAAAATGACCTGCCTTTTTATTAAAATAACCATTCTTATTACAAAAGTCCTAGAAGAGTTTTCATTTTTATCAGAACTATTACAAGAGAAACTAGGGAAATCCTGAACAATAATGGGTTCTTGGATAGGTGTCCCAACATTGGACTCAATCTCAGCTTCACTCTCAGATGTGGATACACTGGAAGTAGATGCACAGGAGGTAGAATCATTTGACTTGGGCTCTGAAGATTTGACACTAGAGTCACTGGAGGCAAAGTCATTTGTGTTGACCTTTGACGACTTGTCACTGTTTTCACAAGAGACAAAGTCATTAGACACAGAATTAGAGTCACCAGAGGTTGAGGACTTTGTACCATAAGACATTTATGATTCATCTAAGTCAGTGTGGTCTGATAGAGGAGTGTAGTCTCCAGTGAGAGGAGGAGCAACTTTTATACTATCAGTTTTGGCAAACCTTTTGAAATGAGGTCTACCTTCCACTTCTTCAGAGTTAGTGGTAAATACACTAAATGCAGAGTCATCCCATCCTAGCTCATTTTCCCCTATATAGTTAGTAAACCCCAAACCTACTTTTATTCTAACAGACATTGAACTATCAACTAATCTGAACAAGTTTTTGGAAGAGGTTCTCCACTTTTTAGTTTGAACTAAGTGATTATCAAGTTTTGTCTGTAAGTCTTTCTTAGCAGTCTCAGCAATAACATTTATTCTTTCAGAATGTTTTAGTAGATTAGTTGTATTTTCTAGTTCAATAGACAACACCCTAATCTTATCTTCAAGTGTCAACGAATATCTCTACTTGTCATTACCTCCCTTTGCCCTGCATTCTCTGGCAAAGTGGCCTCTTTGAAGACACTTGTAATATCTGACTTTCTTCTTATTAAACCTTGCAGATTCCTTCTTATCAAAATCAATCTTTCTTCCAGCTTTCTGCTCAAACTTGTGTACTCTAACAGAAAGCATAGCCATTTGCCATTTTAAGTCCATCTCCTCCAGATCCAATTTTTCTATCTGATCAAAATCTTCATAAGCCAGTTGTTGTTCTGGCTCAGTATCATCAACGAAAGATTAAAGAACATCTTCAATTACATTACCAGATCTTTGAGACTCAGTTTTAGAGTTAGATGGAACAGTGTAGGTAGATGAAGAATAGCTTAGACTATCTTCAAGGCTTAGGAATCTTATCCTTCTTTCCCCATCTCACGAATCTTGAATGAGAATGATCTCTGCTTGTCATTTCCTCCCTTTGCCCTACATTCTCTGGCAAAGTGGCCTCTTTGAAGACACTTGTAACATCTGACCTTCTTCTTGTTGAACCTAGCAGATGCCATCTATTATCAAAATCATCTCTTCCACTTTCTACTCAAAGTTCGTGACCTAACACAAAAGCATACCATTTGCTATTTCAAGCCAACTCCTCCAGATCCATCTTTTCTACTGTTCAGAAATCTCATAAGCCAGTTGTTATTCTGCTCAATACAGCAACAAAGGATTGAAGAACATCTTAATTACATTACCAGATGCTTGAGACCCCAGTCTTAGAGTGTTGAGAGAAGTGTAGGTAGATGAAGATAGCGTGGACCTATCTGCAAGACATCTTTTTTGCTAGCACATGGTAGGATACTTACAAAATGCAGAATGGCTTGAACCTGCAATTTGTCTTAGGAAAAAGTAAGTATCCTTTGATTATCTACCTCAAGAGTATTTAACTTGTAGTACAAATCATCAAAAGAAAGAATTCAAGACCACATTTGTTTTTAACGGTTAAAGTTACCTAGACCATGATGCAGCAAAGCTCGTAGAAACGTGAATTATATCTTCATCCTCTGGCTTGCCTTGAGTTTTTGTTTAAGCGACTTAGAATCTTCTCATCCTGTCATACCTTTGTGCAATCCCTCTCTTCACTAATTTCTGAACTCTGAAAATTCTCGCTTCAGCATCAGACTTTCTCATCTTCTTGAGGATTCGGCATTTCCACTAAACGTAGCTTTGACTTGCATTCCATATATCCCTTGCATCATCCATAAATGGAAATCCACCAACAATGACATACTGAATAGACAGAAGCAAGGTAGTTCTTTAGCCTTGATTTCCCTCTGAACAACAATGTGTTCATCTCAATCGATGGGGAAGAATCATGACCCTCCATCATGACTCTTCCAGTCTTATTCAATCATGTTGCAATTTTTAATCACCTTCTAGATATTCATTCATTGTTTTTGATCCAGTATTCCATCTTCATAGCCCAACCTCATACTCATGCTTCTCACTAAGAAACTTGCATGTGTTGAGAACAGTGGTAATGATTTGAGGTTTGAATGTTATTGTTGTCGTTGAGCCAATGGTGGCTTTCACTAATGAACACTAGCAACAATCGCTTTTTCAATTGTCAGATCTTGCCATTTTAAAGGTTAAGAGTGTTTGGATTTTGAGGTTATAAGGATCGTTAATCTCAGGAATATTATTCTTACGAGAAGACTCTCAACAAGGCTCTATACCACGTGTTGGAATCCCCTCTAATAGATCTTTACTGCCTGTTAAGGATGGTGAATAGCCTATGTAATCACAAGCTAAACACAAGAGAGACTCTTGCTTAGAAAAGCTAATGTCTATGCGGAATATAGACACAACTAATAAGAAGAACATGACTGATAAAAACTAAAAGATCCTTCTATGGATTTCTATTAACAAATAAGGAGAATTGTGTTTTCTGAATCTGTTTATTTCCCTAAGCCATGGGTTCTTTTTGTAGTGGTGAAACCCTAAAATGGCATCTACTAAAAACGCGTGAGAATAATAAGCATGACTCTTCCTGATTTAGCTCATGCATATCCTCATCTCTAACTAACTAAAACCTTATCCTGGAATAACTATTTGACTCTACCAGGACTAAGTACTCTACCAGTAGGAACCAGACTTAGCCTACCAGGACTAACTATGATAATAACCTTACCAGCAGGAACTACATACCTGCCAGTAGGAACTACTACTCTACCAGTAGGAACTACATACCTACTAGTAGAAACTAAGTAATATAATTATTCCTAACAGATACTGTTCACAATGACTACAACGCATAAAGGGGTTGTGTATCTCAATCAACACAATGTTAAATCCCTGATGAGGCTAAGTGAAGTGAAGAAGTTCTATGATGGTATGCTTATGAAGATTCAGGAGAACCTAATTGACATGGTGACAAAGAACAAATTAGGTAAGGACAACAAA
Organism: Tanacetum coccineum; assembly: GCA_026074375.1. NCBI lineage: Eukaryota > Viridiplantae > Streptophyta > Magnoliopsida > Asterales > Asteraceae > Tanacetum > Tanacetum coccineum. Next base: position 17,189 of record BQNB010061590.1, on the reverse strand, counting down.
AGGTTGAAGGGAAGAGACTGGACTGACAATGATGTCATGAAATCAAACGAGATGGTGAAGAAGATTGATCAGACTCTCAAGCGTAGAGAGCAGCTCAAAAGACTTGAGGAGTATGTTAGAGGAAGACCCAAGACTATTAATCCATGTACTTTTGTAAGGCCTATGTAATCACCCCTTAGGGGGAGATTGTTAGAAACACTAAAAAGTGTTGATCACATGGCCATTTATTAAAGATTAATAGAATGGGGATTAACTAGTGCAATTAAAGAATGACTACTATGTAATATAACTAAACCTTAATTACTTCCTAGTCCCTCCTTCCTTACTATAAAATGAGAGCTAAGGAAAGGATTAAGGTGGTGATGTTTTCTCTCTCTAATGTAATATTCTAGTTTTCTCTCCTTTCCTCTCCATCTCTTCCTCACGTCACCCTCTTTATCTCTCTCTACTCTCTCTCTAAAACTATATAGTGTAGCATATATTGTATGATATTGATATCTTATCATATAATATGCGAAGTCCATCAATGTACAAATCATACATATATGATACGAGAATACGCGAAGTCTTAATTTAGTAAAGTCATGCGTATGTCAAAATAATACGCAAAGTCTCAATTTAATAAAGTCATGCGTATACAAAATAGTACGCAAAGTCTTTTTATGGCAAATGACAGATTTTAAAATCAATTCATAATATGCAATATTCCCCAAAATAGAGAGTAGTAAAATGAGGACACGCGAATGCTCAAAAGCATTTATCAAGTTCAAAAATAGTCCAAATAGACCAATATAGCTCAAATGTCCAAAATGTCCAAAATAGTTCATATAGTCCAAAAAGTCCAAGTAGTCCAAAATAGTTCAGAAAGCAATAATGATCATGCATTCCACCCCCAAAATGTATAAAATATTTAAAAGAGAGAGGTCGTGAACTCACCTTTAGCAATGCGTTAAGAACGGCGAGAATAAAGTGACGAGAAGCCGAGAAAAATAAGACGACGTAAGCTGAGGAAACCTTAGAAGCAACCTAAAAATAATGTTGCGTCTTAGAATTTATAAATATTACGCAAATAAATATAAATAAGTTTTTATAAAGATTTTAGATAGATTTAGCATTGTACTTGGAGTTTGCAAATTTTTATAAATTAATTGTTCACAAAAAATGTCCATATTTTAAATACTGTAAGCCCATTAATATGGGATTATCCTAATTTCTGGTTTAGTCCAATTTCAAAAGCCCATAATTACTAATCCGTAAATGGTCTCAATTCGGTTCTTACGTCTACGAGAAGGTAAATGAGTCTATTTTTCTCATACATGGGTCTGACCACTTCGGTTTTTTTATGATAATGAGGTCAAATGGTCAATACATTAACAAGTATCAAACCTGTGATTTTCTCAGTTAACTACAGTCTCGGGAAAATGACCATATCTCCTAAACCGTATTAAGGCTGGTTCAAGCGTCAAAATTTAAGATAAAGAGTCCTGTACAACTTTTATATTTACCCAAATAGTATGTTCTGTATAAATTTTAAGAGTTATAATCAAATGAAATCTGGTGTGTAGTTTCTAACAACTTTTACCGTTTATTTTCTAATTAAAGCATCGGGTATCGTCACGACGGGTGCCACCCGGAGAAACGGAGTTAAGACACAGATCTACATCACTATATTTTTATCTAACTACCACAGTCCATAAATTTGTCTAGAATACCTCTACAAGTTACTGATCAAAATCTGTTCCAATTTAAATGTTACAAATCAACTTTTTATCAAGTTTATTGTCCCAATTAATTAAGTACAATGCAAATCTTTTACAAATAAATACATAAAGTATATAAATACAATACAAACTCAGAAAAATACATTAAGAAAATAAATAATTTACCAGAGAAACGTATGAAAAACAAAGGAGATCGATCCTTACAAAAGAAAAAAATGATGATGAGATACAACAAGATTTAATCAAGATTTGCACTAGCTTTCCTTAACCCAACCAAATATACTTGCAAGAAACTCTTTTAATCTTCACTTTAACCCTTATTTAACCATGAAAATCACAAACCCTAACCCATAAAAGAGATGATCTTGATGAAATTTAACCAAAGACAATAACTAGCTTCTAAGACCTTCCATTTAAGATGATATTTTAGTAGCAAAATTAGTATGGAATGTATGTCAGATATGGTAAAAGGGACGGCTAGAAGAAGCAATAGAGGAGGGTTTGATGAACTATGATAGAATTAATGTATAATGAGAGAGGTAATGGAAGGATATGCATAATACCGAGGACAAGTGTCCTTGGTATATGTCTTCACATGACACCTTCATGAGGTTATCCCACCACATGGACTAGTGTCCATGTGGTTTGGGTGTGTACTAGCAAGAGAGAAAATGATAAGTAGTATAATTTTTCTGTTAAATTTTTATTTAGGTGGGTATTGTTTAGGATAATGGGTAAAAAGTTAGGGTTTTACAAGAGTTTAGACGCAAACACAAAGAGTAAACGCAAATGTTTAAAATAATATTACAACATATAGGATACATATGTAAAATAATAAAAATACGTAGAGCATGTAGACTAGTATTTAGTCTAAAGTCGGGTTTACGTTTAATATACAATTACGATGCACACGGAATAACCTATCCGGTTATGCGTAAAAATTAATTTATGCCAAAATAAAAATATATATTAAAAGCACGAGGTTAAATAATAACCTGAAAATATGGATCGTTGATTGAAGGCACGCTCGCAATCGAGGTTAAATAAAAAGACAATCAAGCTCAAAATGACCCGACAAGCACAAAATAATTTACACAAGTAAATTTAGTCAAAGACGTTATAACAACTCTAATGGTTGTTAACCTGAAATAGACGGTTGTTACAATAGGAGATGCTTACAAGAACTAGTGGTAAGTAGGAGGTAAAAAATGCACAAGAACTAACCCGAATGCTATAGAAAACCCTAATTTTGATTACCAAAATCCTAGTTTTTGTATAAACCCTTAAAGAAAATATTGAAACCTTCTTGTTCTTGTATTTTCTGCCGAATTATAGGAGAGAAAAAAAGAGGGTGTTATGTGTTTGAATGTGGTTAAAGAACTAGCTAGTGAAGTCTCTCTTTTATACTTGTATTTAGGGTAAGGTCAAAGATAGCTTTAGGAGTCTAATGTTTGTGTATAGCTTAGATGAAATGTGGTTTCGATGTTTGTGGCTTGTCCTTGAGCAATTCTTATTGAAACGGCGTGGGGAGGGAAAGAGTTTGCATGCTTACTAGGTTTATGTGTTAAGTATGAGTATGGAAAGGGTGGTTTTCTAGCAAGAAGGCATATGTTTGTATATACACTTATAGGGGCTGGTATCTAGAAGTAAAAAGAGGGAGCGAAAATAATTTTAAAAGTGTATAATACTAGTTGAAATAATACCTCAAAGGTGGTGAGGGTATGTGGTATGTTGTGCATGCATGCATGTAATATGTGGTATGTTGTGCATGCATGCATGTAATATAATGCAAGTTTGGAAGACTTACGTAAAATTTGTAAAACCGTATGCATATGACTTATAAATCATGCTCATGAAAAAAATAATGTACTTGTTAAACGTAGACTAAACTTAATCTAGTGACAAAAAATGTTCAAATGTGGTTCTCGTTATACGCAGGATAACCTAACGGTTACACGTAAAGTCAAGTATTCACGTGTTTAAAATAAAATGCTAAAGTTAATAAATAAACTTTAACTCGAAATTGTCAGTTGTCACACAGTCCAACACATAACTCAAATGGCATTACTTTTCCAAAACCCAATAAAAATGAGTACCAAGTATTTAACGTTATCATTTGCTTCGCTATTTGCAAGTTTTACCCAGCATTTATAACCGGCCTGACCCAATATGGAAATGACGTCATTTTTGCCTTTCAAAATTACGACCAATACAGATATCATGTTGGCCGCAAATAAAACAGTTGCATTTTATGCATATAGTCTTTGCCACGCCAAAACTACAAATCACAGGTTGACTGAATCATCATAGCTGACCAAAGTATTAAACACTATTGTTTGCTTCGATATTGTATAATTTGTTTTTGCAAAACCCAATAAAAACACAGACCAAATAAACACTATCGTTTACTTTAATATTGTATAAAAAACCAACAACATCTATAAAAACCCATCAAATACTACAAAGCGCAATGGATTTATCCAAAACACAAAACACAACAGGCCAACACTTTGCAAAAAAAACCAACAACATTTATAAAAATCATGCAAAACTACAAAAAGCAACATATTTATCCAAACACAACACTCTGACACGTAAGAAACATCAATAAACATAAACCCTAGTACGACAAACCGCATTCTTTCATTACATATTATTACAACACACCGGGCAAAGCTAATCACTCTGCTTCTTATTACAACCAAAACCCCCAAACAACTTCAACTTTAATCATCAAAATCAAAAACACAAAATCAAAAAAATGAATGCAAAATACAACATGCAGATTGTTCTAAAACATCACCGAACATAAACCCTAAAAATTCAAACTACATTTTTTGTTACATACCACCACATTTCTAGAATAATTCACACTCATTATTTCTACCAAACCCCCCAAAACAACTTCAAGTTTAAGCATCGAAATCATCAAGAACACAAACTATCGAAACAAAGAAAATTGAAATCACCATCAAAGATAAACATAACAAATAGCACCACTTACATGCAATACTAATGCCGACCGATCTAACAACTCGTATGTAACCCATGTTACCTGTGTGTGTGGTTGTGTGTGTGTGTTTGTTTGTTTGTTTGTTTGTTGTAAATAAGGTAGGTGAGTTTTTATGAGTGAAAATGTATACGACGTCATTTAGTTTAATTAAAATATAAAACTACCCTCAATCCCAAAATGTCATCGTTGCACCCTAAACAACATCATTTTACCTAGTTCACTCACAACCGACCCAACCCAACATGGAAACAACGTGGTTTTTCCCATTTAAAACGCCGTCGTTTACTCCGCTATTATATATGGGTAATATATGCGTGCTTATTAAGATGCTCACATCTCATAAGTGTCATAACATACCCCTTTTAAAACGCTGTCGTTTACTCTGCTATTATATATATAAAGGTAATATATTCATGTTTATTAAGATGCTCACATCTCATACGTGTGATAACATACTCTTACACCTATTACAAAACATATATATGGGACACTTTACTGTTGATTTTACTAGGCCAAAGATCCTATAAACTAATCTAAGAGAACATTATTGGGCGTTTTATGAGATTTTCATGTTGCATGTTTGAAGTTAATATCAATCTTTAGTATTCCTTTTTCTAAATTTTTTTATATATATAAAACTAACAAAAGCTAGAATAACAAGTTATGAATGAAACAACCGACACCTAGATACTTAGAAGAAAAAGTTTCCAGAACCACCTTCAAAAGCAAACACCTATGTATGGCTATCTTTTAACCATAAGCAACACTGTAACACCCCAAAAATATATGGCAGTGAATAGGTAATCTAGGGTGTTACTTCATAATACATAAGCACAAGATAATAGGGAACGACCTCTACAAAAGTCGATAAAAGATAACCTCGTTGTTACATTAAAATAAATGAGTTTAAAACAAGTTGTCCCAAGTTTGCATCAAATGAAATTCATAGTTTAAAATACAACGAAGATAGATTAGTGCAAGAGAAATTCATGAAAAATATAGTCTTGAATGAATGATGACCCAATGCACTTCAAATACATCATACCAAGTTAAGCACCTGAGAAATACATGCATAAAAAATGTCAACATAAAGTTGTTGAGTTCATAGGTTTAAGTAAGTAATAAGGTTGGACCGCAAAATTTCAAAGTGTATGATAATTGTAACACATACAATATCACAAAAAGTAATAAAAATTGCGCAAAGCTCATAACACCAAAGCTACAACAAAGTTATGTATGCAAAGCAATGCAAAGTAAAGTGCACGTGTAGGTGTTCAACCTGCAACACCTAAAGTCTGACATGGTATACGTTCGTTAGTTCGGTACCTCCAAAACTAGTAAGTGCTACTTACCTGAACGGGGATGTCAATCCCAAATAGATCTATTTATAACACTCGCACTTACACAAAGTAATTAACGGTTCATGATAGTGGGCATAGTGGGTTATCGCTACTTAGGCTAATCTGTAATCATGTAAAAAGTACTTGCGTCCAAATGTAAAACAAACAATGTATCTCACCCCGAGAATTGTAAAATATTACTAAACAAGTTAAAGCGGGTCTATAAACTCACCTCAAGTGAAAGTATTGATTTGAGAATAAAACATTTAAGTGGAACGTCACAACAAGTCCGGAAAGCGACCTAATAAATAATGGGTCGACTTAGGATTATGCAAATGATATGAAGTGATGCAATTATATTTCTATAACCTTTATGTCACCACCTACAAGTTTGTGTTTTAGTTTTATAAGTCAAAATATCATTTACATCAAGTTCGCCATTTTTATTCATAATTATATACTTTACAATTATTCCCAAGTAACCAACTTTAATAAATCCTATCTCGCTTACTTATTAATATTTTTAAAAACTTCCGACGCTTATGGAAAGTATATATGTAATACTACAACTTTTATTAAGGATTTACATCTCATTTGGACTCCAAAACGCCCAAAAACACCATTTTATATTTCAATCAGCTCACTTACTATTAGGAAAATTCATGCAGGAAGTTTATAAAACTTTCAATTTTTAGTCCGACTTCAAAAGGGCGTAACTTCTTCATTATAAGGATTCACGGAATGGGCGAGTACTACATTTTTGCGTAAAATCATATACTACGAGATTACTCTGATGAGTTTTTCCCGAATCGGATTCGAAATGCGTAAAAACGTGACTAAACATTCTGGACATAATGTATGTAAAAACAGTTTTGCCAAAAAAATTTACTAGTTTTTACCCGAACTTCAATTGGTTATAACTCACTTGTTTTTTTGGGTAAAGGGTTTCCTCGATAAATAGTATTACACCAAAAGGTGTATGTGAAGTCCTACAACCCAGCCCGTTACATGGGCACAACAAGAATGCACCATAGTGCAAAAACCAAAAACGACATAAGAATGACACACCATTCTAATGACTACCAAAGAAAGAAGCAATAACAACTTCCTAACTCTAAGCCATCAAGATGGTTATACCAGCTCCTGAAAATGACTCATCAATAGCTAACACAAAATATGTGTTAACTCTTAAACATTGATAATAAGCATAGTCTATTAAGTTTATTTCAGCAACATCTTCCAAATAGCCTTCACAACTAACTTCTATATAAAATCATACGAGAAAAAAGACTCTTACAACAACAAATTCCAAATAGCTTCCACTGCTAATAGCAACATGGTTTAAACCAATAAACTTCACCACCAGACCAGCACCAATACTCCTTAAAATAAGAGGTAAACGAATCAGGTTTAGCACCGCCAATCAATGTATTAGAACCCCAAGACCAGGTTACACCAGCCACATTTGAAACACGAACCAAAATGATCCATGACATCCATCAATGCCTTATAGGATGTAAAAACATCACATTTAGTAGCTTCTAAAGGCAAAACACCACAACACCTGCTGATAATACCATCTGGTTGTCATGGTTACACCTGGTTTTACCAACACAACAATAACTTGCCTTCAATATTAAACCCATACATGATTCTTCATTGAAGCAAAGTTATCCAGCTAATTTTTGCATGAACTTGGCCTATAAAGATGTTTATCAGCAGCTATTTTCCAGGCTAACCCAAACGATCACCCAAAAACCCATCACATCCATGCACTAAACACACGATAGATCAATCCATGCTGCGTGATAATAATTACAACAACAACCAATACGCAACAGTAGGATATTAAAAGCAAACCCTAATCAAAGATTTGATCAACCGTTGGATCCTGATCCAACCCAACAACCATTATGGATATCCAAACACTGATAATAACACCAATATTAACGTCCAACACCCTAATCGATCAGACCTAACAAAACCCTAAAAATATAAACGAAACCCTAAGTGAGCCGCCACCAAATAAATGGATTCTTTAGAAAGCATTAGATGAAAAAAATCGTTTTAATCAACAAATAGGGATCGCCTAGGCCAGAGGGGATGACAGATAATAGATCCAAGAAAACCCAAGCGGCAAACCCTAAGACGTGAACCAAGAAAACCCTAATCCTAACAGCATGACAACCAAATAAGAGTGTTATGCAGTGATTATAGAAGAACACAACATACACAATTAAACAAGATAATGAGGACAGTAGGACAGGATTAGAATGGTCGGATGGAATATGCCAGAGATCACCGACCGAAACCCTAAAAACGCGAATAAAAACGAAAACTAACATACTCAAAACCCTAAATAGATCATAAACTGATCTAAATAGAGATAAGAAACAAGAAAGAATCGATTGAAGACGGTCGGAATAGGTTATTAGGGGCGGCCAGATTTAGGGTTTTTTCTCTCCCTTGCGGAGAGAAAAAACACACATAACTCACTCGTTTTAAGTCCGATTATAATGAATTTTATATCTACGTGTAGGTATTTAATTCTACTATATATTATTCAAGGCCTCACCTATTCAAAACGAGATTTACTGTCCAAAAACACAATGAATAAATTCGGACAACAAGTATGTAAAGTTTGATTTACCACTTTATTTCACCCACAAATTACAACTCAATACTAACATAGTCCCTTCCACCGATCTTCATCACTTTTCCATCACAAAAACAACTCCATACTAACCTAATCCCTTCCATTAATTTATCAAAAACAACAATATATTCAAGAACATGAACTTAAAATACATCTTAACTAGTTTAAATTTATAAACATCCAATTTAACAACAAAGCCATTATATCATCAAGTAATTTATAAAATGACTAGCATATGTGAAATAAATGAAGATCCATATTTTTATTACCCATTTTATAATATTTTCATAAGAACATGCTAAAGAGTTTTGCTTGTTTCTTTTGGAAAAACATTTAACACAAAACTAGTGGTGATATAATTACATGTATGTAGTGATGTTAACACAAAAATATGAAATGAAATCATGAATAAAAGTGGGCACCTTAACATAGATGATGAGATGAGTTAACAAGTATTACACACCAATAACCCAAGATACTTGAATGATTAAACACCTAAACCCTTAATCTTCTTGTAAAATACTTATAAAAGATCAAAGCCTAATTTTTCTTGTGTCTTTATGGTGAGCCGTAGGTTTGAGCACAAGGGGGAGGAGAGAAATATTTTTCTAAGTGAAAAACTATGAATGAGAATTCTTGCTAGTTACTTGCTTATTTCAAACATTTAGGGTAAGCCTTGAAGTGACTTTAGGAGTGTATAATGAGAATAATACTCAAAGTTATGGTTTGTGTGTGGTTTCTTCTTTTTTGTCCAGTCACAAGGGTTCACAAAGTGGTAGGTATGGTTCTTTAAGGGCTTACTAAATCACATGATAAGATAGTGCAAGATAATGCCTTAAGTAGGTTGTGGTTAAGTTAAAAAATGTTGCATTATCCCTTTTGAGATGTCTTACTGGGCGCCAATATAGCAAGGAGTAGGAGAAAACATTTCAAAATTTTGTATTTTGATTTATTAATTATGTTTATGTATATGTAAGTTAGGTGGTGATGCTTAATGCATGCATGCATGCACGGACCAAACCGAAAATTTCTAGCGTTTTAGTAAAACTTGCAAAATAAAATATGTTGACTTATAATTTATGTTTGTAAAAGTTAAATAACATATATTTGACGTAAACCTATCTTTGTTTAATGTCGGTTTACGTTTAAAGTTGTTTTTTGGGTTACGCGATTTAACTTAACGGTTACACATATAAGTAAATATGTAAACGTTCAAAGTAAATAGTTTCAAGTTTAGGGACGTGTAATGACCTGAAAAATACGAGTTGTCACAGTCTCCCCGTGTTAAGAGAATTATGGCCCGGAACTCAATTTGTGTTGTCCACTGAAGTGGTATTGGTGAAGAGGTGTGGATATTTGCAGTAGAATTAGTCTTTACGTTCCCACGTAAAATCTAGACCTCTCCTAGAGTTCCATCGAACCTTGATGATTGGTATGCGGCTTTGCTTTAACCGCTTGACCTCTCGTTCCATAATTTCTATGGGCTCTTCCACAAAATAAAGATTGTCATCGACTTGAATCTCATCTGATGGTATAACGAGTGATTCATCAGACAAGTACTTCTTTAGATTCGACACATGAAACGTATTATGAACCTTGCTTAATTGTTGAGGAAGTTCTAGTCTATAAGCAACGGGTCAAACTCTGGCTAAGATCTTGAAAGGTCTAATATCCCTCATGTTCAACTTTCCCCGTTTGCCAAAACATATCACCCCCTTCCAAGGTGAAATTTTTAGCATAACTTTGTCTCTGACCTGAAATTATAGAGGTTAACGCCTCACATCGACATAACTCTTCTATGGATCATGCGCGGCTTGAATTCTGTTCTTGATCTGGATGATCTTCTCAATCGTTTCATGAATAATTTCTGGGCTAGTGAGTTGGCTATCTTCGACCTTGGCCCAACAGACAGGTGATCGACACTTACGACCATAAAGTGCCTCGAACGGTTCAGCCTTAATGCTGTTATGATAGCTGTTGTTGTACGAGAACTCCACCAGCGGAAAATTTTTGGCCCAACCATTACCAAAATCTATCATGCAAGCGCGTAACATATCTTCAAGAGTTTGAATTGTTCTTTCACTTTGTCCATCGATCTGCGGGTGATATGCAATACACATATCCAAACGAGTACCCAAAGCCTTCTAGAGCGACTGCAAGAAGTGGGATATATATATGCTATCTCAGTCTGAGATGATAGAGACTAGCACTCCATGCCTTGAGACCAATTCTTTCAAGTAGAGTCTCGTTAGTCTCTCTATCAAATCATAATCTTTCATTGGCAGAAAGTGTGCAGACTTTGTATTTTTTTAGGTAAAGGGGAAAATCCCCGGTAAAATATATTACACCAAAAAATCATCTAAGTACAATGTAGACTTTGTAAGACAATCAACAATTACCCAAATTGTATCATGACCACTTGATGTCGTGGGTAGCTTCATAATAAAATCCATGGTGATTTTCTCCCACTTCCATTGGGGTATTTCAGGTTGTACCAATAAACCTAATGGTTTCTAATATTCAGCTCTAACCTTCGAACATTAAACGCTTGTTAATATAGGTGGCAATTTTTGCTTTCATGTTGGGCCACCAATACAACCGCTTTAAATCATTATACATCTTGTCGGATCCAGGATGAATAGAATACTTAGACTTATGCGATTCATGCATAATAAAATCCCTTAAACCTCCAAAACATGGTAACCAACTTCGTTTCTCAATACAGAGTGTTCCATCAGGACGAGATTCAAACTCTGATGAGGTGTCATTTTATACACTTTTTCGAGGTCGTTTAACCTCCTAAATCGTGCATTTTTGCCTAAAATAGGTACTTATTCGTTCCTTTTTAGGTATTTCTCATTTGGAGGGCATTTGGAAGAATTACACGTGACTTGGGATCATTTGGAGAAGAAACAGACAAGACTACGGACCTACACCAACATTTCTCAAGATTATGTTCTCAGCAGCTGGAGACGGTGTCACAATTTCTACGTGACGTTGTCACGACGCATCCCACGACGGTGTCACATATTCCACGGCGGCGTCAGAGATCATGATCCAGCCCATTATCTAGAATATTCTCTTTCATGACGACGTCATGACTAAGACGTGACGCCGTCACAACGTTTTTCCTATATATAAAAACCCGAATTTAGGGTTTTGGGTGTGTAACTTTAGAATAAAAAGAGAGTACAAAACCTAGTTCGTATAGCAGCTGTTATGGACGATTTTAAGGCCATAAAACCTTATTGTACTTCCTCCAACTCATGTTTTAATCAAGTAAGGTTTATTTAATCATTCAATAAGTCTATATGTTGTTTGATTCATCTATGTTTTTGCTTTATCAATTAACATGCTTGGCTAAACCTCCTATTGTGTTTATTTATGATTGTATGAAACCTAGAATGTAGATCTTAGTGGTGTTGCTTCTTGTGATGGATGTGCATGTTAGGTCTTAGAAAACCAGCTTTTGTCTGCATCGCTGTTGATATGTCTAGGAAAACATGATTGTGTAGAAAGGATACCATCGGGTAATAGTCTTCATACTACCTTGCCCCCTAATATGGTTGATCCACTCTTAATATATTTCACATGCACTTAGTATACCCTTGGGGGCCTTGTAATAGTCTTCATACTACCTTACTTGTGCGTTGCCTCAACGGAATACTAAGTAGACGGCGGGTTCGTGTAATTCGTTCATGACTTAGGAAATAATTACACAGATCATCACAAGTGTGACAAGGAAACAACACTAGGAGAAGCAATCTAGGGAGTAATACATGATTAAATAAACACAGTCTTTTATTATATTGTTATCACCAGTAGCTTAGATTAATATTTAGTTTAATAGCTAAAACCAAACCAACCTCTCCAATTATATGATTTACTTGCTTTCCATAAAATATAAAAACACAAAAATAATCTTCCCTCAACCCTTAGAATTCTGTTAGACCGTGATCAAGCCTTCCCAACCTATTCCTCGAGTAAACGATAACAACCCCCCGAGTCTTGCCTATACTACTACTACAACGATTAGGTTCTCTGCCTAGGGAGTTGTAAAACTTCGTGTAGAAGTCTAACGACGACCGCATCAAGTTTTTGGCGCCGCCGCCTGGGGAATAGTTAGGTATTGATCATAGTTTAGCTTAGTTCTACTTGCTTGAATCCTTTCAAGTAAGATTTAATTTCTGCATATTAGCTTTCTTGTAGTCTATCTTTTGTTTATGTTATCTGTTTCGTAACCCATTCTTGTCAACCACCATGGGAGACGAGAATCCTATCCGCACTCTTGGAGACTACTCCAAACCTAGCCACGAGGGCTACAGGAATACCATCGAGCTCCCCGTAGGGAACTACGTGGTACCTCTTTGATCCGACACCATCCGGTTGGTGCAAAACGGATGCTCATTCCACGGACTTCGGTCCGAGGATCGAATCTAACACCTCAAGGATTTCCTTAAACTTGTGGACTTACTTGACCTTGATGGTGAAAATAGGGAAAGAATACGCCTGTATTTATTTTAATTTTCCCTACGCGATCAAGCTAGCAATTGGCTTGAACGTCTTCCAACAGGATCCATCACCACATGGGAGGATCTTACTACCCGATTCCTTGCTCAATTCTTTCCACTGGGAAGGACCATAAAACTTCGAACGATATCCTGATGTTCCAACAACATCATGGAGAATCTCTATCCGAAGCATGAACTCGTTTTAAGGACTTACTCCAAAAAGTCCCTCATCATGGCATAGACCTTTGGCTCCAAGTCTAGATTTTTTATGACCATGTCAATCCCGTCACAAGACGAACCATTGACCAATTGGCCGATGGTAAGCTTCGTGACCTTAACACCGAAGAATCCTGGGCATTATTAGAGGACCTCGGCCTCTATGACAACGAAAGTTGGAACGGCCTAAGAGATTTTGCTAAGCCGGTCAAGGCAATCGCAATGCCTAAGATGTCCCGAGTATATCCGATCGCCGTCTAATCGAGCTCGAAACTCAAGTCCAACGCTTGATGGAAGATCATCTTGCTTTGACACAACCTACCCAAGTAAACAAAATCACTACCTCATGTGAGATTTGCAGTGGTCCCCACGACACTCAATATTGCATGGAAGATCCCGAACAAGCCTTTGTTGAATACGCATCCTTACGTACCGATGAAGCGGGAGGTAAGTGGTATACCTTCAAGCCCGAGTAAAACAATCTTGGTGACACCTACAATCCATCATGGAAAAGTCACCCAAACCTTAGGTGGAGACAACCTTAAAATTCCCAAAATAATTTTTCAAACCCACCTAACCGGTTCCAACCCAACGGTTCAATCCTGAACTGTTCCTTCAACAACCGTCCTCAAAAGTTTGACAACCAATCGAATATAGAAGGACTAGTTTCCGAGTTTATGGCATCTCAAGACGCTAGACTATCTAAGTTTGAAGCCTATTTCAAACAACAGCAAAGAAAGATGACCAACAAAATCGACACTGTGTTGAAGGCCATCACCGATCGAATAGCGGGCACGCTACCTAGCGATACGGTTAAGAACCCGAAACTGGGTACTACCTCAGTTTTTTCTGCTCGTTCTTACCCAACTGAAGATTTGCAATGCTCAACCTACATCCATAGCTCAATTAACGCCATCACAATCCACCCCAAGCAGCCTGAAGAATTCCAAGATAATGAGCCTGACGTAGGACAAGAAGAAAAATTCAGCCTTGGAAACATCAACTCTAACCCACACTCACAACCTGATCCATTAGCTTCCATCGCCATAGAACAGGTACAAAAGCTGAATTCGATGCTTGAATAGCTCGGATTGGTTCCCCAATCCTCTAATACAAAATTTGTCTGCACTAAAGAGGATGATGGAGAAGTAATGTTCATCGAGATCATAAGAGATGATGATGAACCTCAAAATGAGATTCCCAATGAAGGTGAAAGGACAACAACGGAAGGACCGACGGTAGAATACTTTGACACGTTTCTAACTAGAGATGAGCTAACCTACCATAAGTACCTTATGTGTGGCCCGATCCCCTTAATATTTCTATGAAACCCCATCATCACGGAAGGATTCTCCTCCAACCTTAAGATACCATGCAACATTGGGCATGTGCATGTCGAAAAAGCCTACATTGACCTTAATTCCCCTCTTAATATCATGACCCGAATGATGTATAACTGGATCATGAGAAGAAAACTTGACCCTATGGAAAATACGAACGGAGGAATTAGTAATTTTACAGGAAGGATTAAAGGGATGCATGTCTTCATAGGAAACTTCACCTATGTTGTAGACTTCATGATTGTCGAGGATATTAGCTCGATCATAGACCCTAGGTTTTTACAGGTAGTACAAGGGAGGCCTTTCATTGAAATATCCAACATGACTCATGACCCACCCGAAGGAGTAGTTAGGTTCACCAACAGAAATGGTGAAGTTGCCTATAAAATGCCTCATAAGATAGAACAATACAACTCGTTGTCAAACCTAGAAAAGGAACTCACAAAATTGGTCAATCTTAGGAACAAGGAGGACAAAAGAAGAGGAGTTGACTATGTAATGAGTAAGATATTAGGGTTCTACAAGGAATGTTTAGAGTTAGGCCCTGAATATGTAACTGGATTGGATGATGAAGGAGAAGTCAAGTAAAGACGTGTGACTTTGAGTCTAGCTACAAGACTCGTTAATAAAGAAAAGCGCTTCTTAGGAGGCAACCCTATTTACAAAACCCGCAAATTAGGAGTGTCATGTGTGTTTTAATTCTTTACCGTTCGTTTTTATATGTTTAAACTATCTTGTAATCATGTTTTGTATTGTCTTTTACCTCGTCTTAATTTCAATCAAAGGTATTTTGCAAACGATAAGTGTAGGGAAAATTTATCCGGATTTTGAGCCAAATTCAAACATGTTAAATAGATTGTCTAGATTAATTCGCGTCAGTTTTGAGTCATATGATTGAATTGTTAAATCTCAGGTTTTATGCAGCCATTTGTACAGGAATTAACTTATGGAATCAAGTGCAGGAAATTTTTCATCAAAAACAAAAATTTCATTTTCACAGACTGTGGAGACGGCGTCACGATTAACATGCGACGCCATCACCATGATACCTGTGATGGGGTCACGAAAACCCTGACGGCGTCAAACGCCCAAGTCCAAAAAACCTAAAGTTTTTAATTATTTTTGAAAATAAAACTTGCATAACATTTAATATATGTATTCTTCTGTTATAAACTTGCAAAACCTAATGAGTTTAACAATTCTCCCATCCTATCTTTACTGCTTTATCGAGTCAAACCCAAAATTCACATTGTATATTGGTTTATCGCACATTTTATGCTTGGTGTAGTTGTCTTTGTCTTTGATTATAGGTTATATTTGATAAGAAGAAGCTTGGAAATTCATAAGAAGTTTCATTGGATGATTCTTGGAGGACGATTTAACCAGTTATCGCGTGTTTCTTCTCCATTATTGAGCAAACCAGGGGAGTACTAGTTTCTTTTCCTTGTTTCCTTTTCCTTTCATTCATTTTTACGAGTACTTCTATAGAACATGGGGACAATGTTCAACTTAAGTGTAGGGGGAAAATAAGTCTTAGAAACTATTCTTTCATTTTCCATTTGCTTTGTCCTTAAAATGATGGGTAATATATCAAAACATAGCATAAGAGGTGATTTTTACCCAAATTTAAAAGTTTTTATGACACATACCGACGAAAACCAAGTATTAATAGCGTCTCATGGATAGGAATTTATATGACTAGCACAATAACCCTCAGAATTCCACCCCAAAAATGTGACGTTTGCCTTTAGATCTTTAGGAGTTAGGGTATCTATTATTGATACCCAAGATAGTTTATACCTTTAGCTTTCTCAAGTTAAGGAGTGAGCAGTCACATGTGTCTATTCTGTTGTTACGGATGTGTACGTGTGGTCTTCGTCGCCTTTTCTGGAGCATTGAGATCGGTATTAAATTATATGAGTATACCGGTAGCATATTAAATTCTAGAACTTGTTTTTGTGATGCATCCCGAGACCGCATAGTAAGTATTAGGATTTGCTTGATAATAGGCATTAGGATTAACCCATGTTCTAAACTTGTAATTGTTATGATGGTCACACCAATCATGTAACTATCACACACCCTTGCCATGCACTCATTTTTAGTGTAGGATACCCATAGTACAACCCTCTAAGCTATCCTTTTTCACGGTTCTTATAATTTTCTAGTTAAGCCGGACTATTAATGAAGAGCATTGTCACCCTTAAACCAATCGTTACACCTAAATCACCTTAGCCTACCTTGTATGTACCCATTTTTAGTATATTATTGTTTTTAACCCAAGTTAATTATTTGAGTACACGGTTGCTAAGTTCTTATCCTTGTAAATACAGTTTTGGAACGATTGGGATTCATGGTAGTATTTATTTCGCGAAAGAATAGGGAAGAAAAG
>BQNB010061589.1:0-36426 GCA_026074375.1 Tanacetum coccineum | reverse complement strand
ACACTCTATACTACTTCTCGGTATCATTGATCTTGTTGATTTTTAGACTATTATATATTTTATATTTTATTATATATTATATATATAGTGTGAAAATCATCAATCAAGCATCGACGTGACTTAGAGTTTCAAGTTGGAGATCGTGTATTTCTGAAGGTTTCGCCATTCAGAGGAGTTAAACGTTTTGGGATCAAGGGCAAGCTCAGTCCTTGATTCATTGGTCCGTTTGAGATTTTGGAACGTATTAGAGAGGTTTCGTATCGTCTGGCACTTCCTTCGCAGTTATCGCACGTTCACGATGTCTTTCATGTATCTCTTTTGAGGGGATACCATTATCATCCATTGCATGTCGCATCTTATCCTTTTGATCAGATTCAGCCTGTATGCCTTTGATGTCACACCATATTTGTAATACTTCTACGCTTTTGGGTCGGGGCGTTACATATATATTATGGTATGATGATTTTGATTTATTTGTACATGATAGAATCAAACCTGGCAGTAAGTTCAGCAATACAACTCATTGATTAATAGCGCACTCGAGAACCGTATTCGTTACATGAATGGAAGCTAGAGAGGAAAAGTGTTGAATCGATTAAAGGAAGCTGAAGGAAAAAGTCTAACTTAAAGACTAGCTGAAAGAAAAGTGCTTCCCGGGAGACAACTCAGATTGTTATTTATTTTTATCGACTTCGTCTTCCCAGACATCAATACGGCATATCCGCTCCATACCATACGGCGTATTGAATGTCTGGACGTTATCAGTCCTTTATTTTTATGCACTTTTAACATTATTGTCAGTTCTGTCTATACGGCGTATTCATGTACATGATACGGCGTATTTGGAAGACTGACCCGTATTTAGATACTTTTTACAGGTTTCTCAATACGGTGTATTCCAGTTTATGGATACGGCGTATTGGTCTCCTGTACAGTTTGTTTAGTTTATTCATAATTAACCGTAGGTACCGAGATAGGATTTTGCAAGTTTTCCCTATATTTTGCACAGGACCTCGGTGCAAAGAAATCGACAAAGTTTGTGAAGTATCGATCATCTGGAATCTTATGTGTGTTGTAGTCATGTTGGTATCCAGACGCATTTACAACACACATTCTTACTCATAAACTGAACTTGTAGAATCTACCGTGCAAATATCAGGGGAATTTCTCATTCTAATTCTTTTAATTCCCGTTTTTAATGTTTTATCTATACAACGAGGATGTTGTATAATTCAAGTGGGGGGATGGGAATTAGAATGCATACTTGTCCTATTTTTCACATTAAAATGCTTAAATTATGCTTAAATTTAAAAAATTTCAAGCATACTTTTGTGAAATTACTAGTTACATAACCTGCACACAACAACCCTTATTAGATATTGTGAAGATTTAACCTTATCTGTTTCTAAATGTTTACCTAAATTCCACAAAAATATGAGTGTGTCGGTGATGTTGTAGACTTTAGAACTTGGCTTGGAATATCTATTCGAGACCACAATAATGAGTACTATGGATTTATATGGAGTAACTTGTTTAAATTGGTAAATTTTTAGGATTACAACCAAAAAGCCTATATATGTTGTTTTATTAACTAACTACACTAGTTAGTTAAATCCCATATAAACCCTTTGTTTACTCTCATTTTAAGAGTAAGATGCCCCTAGAAAAACCTGTAGAGCCAATCCTTTAGGAATAACACCAATTGTTTGTTTTGTTACACCTTTACACCTTAGCCTACCCTGTTAGATTAAGTCCATTTACAGTTTCTAGTTGCTTAAAGTGTAAAGTATGTATTTCCCGAGTCTTGTGTCATTTTCTATCTTTGCTACGGTTGGGAAGAAATTTGCACAATGCAAATGGGAATGTAAAAAGTAGTCAAAGCTCATGTATTTTTACTACCATCACAATTAATGGTACGTCCAAAGAATGAAGAATTATCGAAAGAATTATCCGGAGTTATTATGATCGTGAAGATGGTGAAACTACACCGAGATTCGTAGTTAGTATATAAAAAACAAAAAAATTAGAAAAATCGCAACAAAAAAGAGGATGAAAGTTTGAAGATAATCGTTTCGCAAAAGCTTAAACCGAATGAATTATATCAAGGATCGATTATTCTTTGATAGTCTTATAAGTCAACGATGTAAAGTTTTGTATAAAGTGGTAGATATCGTCACTTGTCTTGTAAAAGTATGTAAAGTATGGGATGATTGGGAAGTTAACCGTTACGGAACACCAACTTAGGTTGTTGTTTTTGATCAATGATCAAGACGTTTGTATATAGTTGTGTCCTTTTCATGGTAACGGTCGAGAAAAAAGTATCTAGCAACTTGTACCTTATTTGTTTGGACTTAGTCTATTTGTTTCGTAATTTTTATTTAACAACAATTTGTTTTCCTTTCCTAATCATTAACCTTAGGTTTTACTCGAATGAGGATGTGATCGAGTCATGCATGTATATTCCGTCGTTACGGCCATGTATGCGTGATCCAGCTACCTTGTTGGTTTATTACTTTTGGTGAATGTTAGAAGATCCATACCCTATATCATTCTTCATCATAACCCTTGGTTAAACTCGAATGAGGATGTGATCAAACACACATGTCTATTCCGTCGTTACCGCCATGTATGTGTGATTCAGCTGCCTTGTTGGTGTGGTACTTTTGGTGAAAGATTGTTAGAATGATCAACCCTAAACCTTATAATAAAAAAACTCATTTTACCTTTATAAACTTGTTACTCCTTAGCTCTAGTGGTGGAGATGAGTATCCTTGCCAAGCCTATGATAGAATACTCGTCACGACCGAGCAATTGAGCGAATTAGTTACATGTTACCACATAGATTAGTTGAGTGATTTGAATGTTTTCATCAACCTATTTCATGAGGTGTTTGGTTGAGTACTTGTAATAGATCAAATAAATGCTTAAACAGAAAAATCCTTAGGGATACATTTTTGGTATGTGCTTAAATACACATACCTTTATCTCAATAAAACGAGCTTAAATGACCAAAAACGGACATAAAATGCCAAATATATGCTTGTTTTACGTTATGTACTGTGCAGGTAACGGATATTCACAAAAAGACAAAAACAAAGCCAAAACCAGACAAAATCGAGCACGGGAATGGAAAGAGCGTGAAAAGACGAAGCCGAATGCGTATTCATCTTAATGGGCCAACCCATACCCAAGTTAATGGTCCGAGTTAGCCCATTAACCATCTATACGTAAAACCTTATAAGCCTAAATCCAAATCCATAAATCTGGCCCAAACCAAATAAGCCCAATAGCTTTAACAATAATCCTATTAAACCATCACACCACTAGTCCTAAAAACGTATCACCGTTAGTCCTTGGGGACTTTTACCATTAGTCCAAACCTTTACCCCGTTAGTCCCTAAAACCTAACAACCGTTACCCTCATTATCCCCTAACCTAACACCCGTCACTCACTCAAATAAAAATAAAATAACTCGTATCCCTTGTTCCCGCCAAAGTCACAACGCACTTCTCACACCATCCTTACACACTGGCAGTTAAAAGAGTTCTTATTGGAGAGAAAAAAATGCGTCAACAGTCAAAGGGACAAAGTCAAGCATTCAAGGCACAATTTAATGTTGATTTGCCATGATTTGGTATGATTAGAGCTTTCCATAAGCGAATATGGAATTAAGGGAAGAATCAAGGCATTCATGGACGGGTTTAATGGTGATTGGCCATTTCCATAAATAATTTTGGAAAGCATGCAATGCCTTGGCTGTCTTACCTCACAAGAAGCTCACACATTTCCCTATAAAAAGGGAGACGATTTCATACAGAATCTATATCTTAATCTAGAGTAGTTTTAGCTTATTGCTTATTTTACAGCTTATTTTAATGTTTTTCGTCTTTTAAATATCGTCATCTTACAAGGAGGAAAACTATTAATATATTAATAGGGAATCAATTATTATCTTCTCAATAATATTCTTTATTATCTTATTTGGACCAATCTTTATTTCTTCTCTCTGGTAGAACTTCATGATGACTATTTTTGGTCATTCTTGTTTCCATCTTGTTTCATTATTTTATTCATTTTGTCTCATCAAATTAAGAATCCCAACAATCTTCCCCTATTTGATGATGACAAAACAAAAAAAGTCTCGTACAAACTTCATCATAAAGCCAAAGCTTCCCCTGAAGTTGAGATGTAATCATCTCCCTGAATGAAACCATATCAATTGCACAATTGACCCTTCTTAGCTCTCTTACTCGATTTCAATTGACAACCCCTAATTATTCATCACCAATGATTACCAAAATCATATAAACGATAGCTAGATTGGATTTCTGTTCTAAGCATAATATGATGGCCTATTTGGAGAAGACGGATGGGAATACAGAGTTTCATCAGATTATGGACTTTCTCACACGCAGTTCAATTTATCATGCACTCACTATAAGTCCCATAGTCTTAACTTCGTTTGTTGAATAGTTTTGGACGACTGCTAAGTCTAGAATAGTCAACAACATTAGTTATATAGATGCCATAGTTGCTGGCAAGCCTGTGACTATCTTAGAGGCATCAATAAGAGGTGATCTTCTTTTTGATGATGCTGATGGGATAGATTCTTTGAATAATCAGGCTATATTTGATAATATTCAGCTAATGGAGTATGAAGGAGACCTGAATACTTTAACTTTTAATAAAGCCCTCTTTTCACCCCAATGGAAATTTCTTTTTCATACCATGAATCACTGTATTAGTTCTAAAAGCACCTCTTGGGATCAAATTCCCACTAATATTGTCACAGCAGTAATTTGTTAAGCATCTATCAGAAGTACAATTTTGCAAAATTAATTTTTGGTGGCAAGATTAAGACACCTTGGATGGCAAACCTAAGCTGTTTTGTAATGTATCCAAGATTTTTACAAATCTTTTTGAGCAATCAGTTAAGAGAAGTACATGTCCTCTTGGACCACTTTCCAGTCCCAACCTTAACTAAAAAGGTCTTGACATTTATGGCTAAAAAGGGTAAGAACTTTTAGGGTAAGGGTACACCTTTATTTGATTTATGTTGGTTCAACCAAAACAGATGGATGAGGGTGAGCTTCAAAAAGACCATTGCTTCGCAATCCTACCCTCTCCTCCTACTTAAGTGAAGGACCACCTCAGACACAGAATGACCTTCTCTAGACTTTCTCCTTCTTATGCTATTCTTGATTCCACTCAGAGGTTTTCTGGTGGGAATCATGGAGGTCAGTCATCCAATGATGCATCCCTGTCATGAAATGAGGATGGTTTGACACTCCAAGGTGTATATGACCTTTGTGTGTCTTTATGTAAACAGGTCATAGCTCAGGCTAAAGAAATTAAAGCTTTGAAGGCTCAGGTCAAGAAGTTAAAGAAAGGAGTCAACACTTATACACATCACAAAGCCTGGCATGAAGATAGTTGCACTGAAGACAAGAATTGGCAAGGAAGACTTCTCTGAAAGAAAAAGGGGGTACAAAAAGGAGTATGTATCAAACCGGGGAGGAATCTGTCAACTCTTCCAAGGGTATCAAATCCTTTCAAAGCTGAACCTCCCGTGCATAATGATCTAGCTTTTGATGATGTGTGCGGACTGGTGTGTGAAAGTGGGATGTTGTGGATGATACATTGGGACTACATCGAGACTAGGATGATAAGATTAGGGCAATTTTGAGGTCCAGCAGTTTGTAGGTGTTAGAGAGAAGGAAAGTGTTCATAAGGTGAAGTATGTACTTTTTTTTTTTTAGAGGAAAGCTCCTCTTAGTCAAATAAACTGACAAGCAAGATGATGGTACCGACAGAGAAATGAAGGTCATAACAAGCAGATGGGAGATAGACAGTTCAAAAGTTCGTAGAACGATAGACAATGTTGAAGGTAACTTGCTGATAGTCAAAATTGAAGGGAAAGTGCTACTCGCACCGTGACATCAACACCTACTCCAGACAACATGCTAGATCAACAGTCTCACAGGGTATGATGAGGACCTTGCACAAGTCTTATATAATGAGTAAGAACAATGAGAAGCCAAGGAAGTAAGTGAATACTATCTAGAGTAGACTACGAGATAGCTACGAGAGGAGCTAACCTATAAGATAGAGATAGAAAAAATAAACAAAAAAAAAACAGGAGAAGAGAGATTGAGATGAGAGTCAGAGAGAGTGTAGTGAGGACGATGTCAGAGGGTGAGAGAAGAGATAAATAGAGAAAATTTAGAAGATCATGTAGAGAGAGAGAGAGAATATGAAGAGATGAGAATCTCAAGAAGGAAAGAGAAAAAAAAAAAAAAAAAAAAGAAAGAAAAAACAAACAACACAATCAAAAAAAAAAATAACGCGCAAAAAAAAAAACAAAATATAAAAAACACACAGTATAAAAAAAGAAGAAAGAAAAAATAAAAAAAGAAGGACAAGAAGGAGTAGAGCTTAAGTGTCTGTAGTTAGGTGCCGTTGAGAAGACTCGAGGCCCTACTCACCAAGGATCACTTTTATACTTTAAAAAAAAGAATCTTCAAAGATGATCCAAAAGCTAAAGGCAAAGGGAAGTGATTGAAGAGATGTAGTGACTTGATACGGAGAGATTACTAACCAGATGTATTCGATCAGTGGAGAGAGCGGTAGTGAAGAGATTGATGCGAGTGAAGATTTGAAACTCGCGATCTGTTGTCGCCGAATGAGTAGAGAGCAGGAAGGTCACGGAGTGTGAGTGACACATCGTGGAGGTTTCAAGGGAGTGGGAAGCTAAGAGGAAAAGAAAAAGGTTGGCTAAGGAAGACGCTATAAAGCTGCACTCTTCTTATGATTATGATTGTCATCTCAGGCAAGACTTAATGTTGATAACAAGATACTTGCATGAAAGGCTTCAAGAGGATGAGAGAGAATTGTTATACACGCTTGAGCAGAGAGTCTAAATTTCTTTCATGAACACCCATTGTGTGATACCATAAGAGAGATTTCTTGAGTAATAAAGATCTAAAGCTATTACAGAAATAAACCTACTTCATAGAAATCAGATTAGGAACCAATGTGTCATTTCAAGGCATGTTGGGGGCAAGAAGCATTCTGATCTGAAGACCAAGAGTTTTGAAGAAATACAAGTTTTGTATGAAAAGATAAAAAGGTCTGATGATAGCTTCATTGCTATTAGTTCTGCTGAAGATGAAAAAGTGATCAACGGAGAAATAATGACCAAGCTGCTGATGCTTTAACAAGACGAGGAAAGAAAGATGACGTGTGTTGTCAAGGAGAAATTAAAAGAAGAAGATAGGAATTAGAAAAAGAAAGCTTGGTATAAGGAAGAAGATGAAGTCTAAGAAAAGAAAGTTAACTTCTAAAGATGATGAAGAGTTAAGATTGTGTTTAACTATAGTTTTTGATAAGGATAAGGAAGTGGATTATGAGATACTTGACAAGAAGTATTTTATCATAAAATGGAGATCTGAGTATCTTACAACCAAACCACAGTATGATGAGACTGAGGAGTTAGACGATGTTTATCTTAAGCGTTGTGACTAGAATTAATCAGACAAAGCTCTCGATTATTCTAGTACTTTTGATGGACAGTGCTCTCCTCTAAACTTTTTTTTGATAGGATGACATATGTGTTATATATCAACTTGTGATGAACGTGAGGTACCAAGATGAGACACCTGAAGGATTTGACAAAATACTTTGGCGAGATTTGATAATCATGTTCAATCAAAGTGGAAATGATGAGTTTTGGAATGCACAGCAAAATTAGAAGGTAGTGAGTTGGAAGCTATATAGTTCTTCAAGGGTACACACTATAATGACTGATGAAGGATTAGTCATTCATATGCTTGTTGAGAATAAGTATCCTTTGACAAAGAAAGTGCTGTCAAAATTGCTAAAGTTGAAGTTAGAAACTAAAGAAGACAGTATTATGGCTTTGGAACTGATTAGATTTGTCAGGAAGCAAATTGCAGAGTTAGAACCTAAAGACTCTGATGGAGATAAGGAGGATCCTTGAGTGTTGGTTCTAAGACCACATAACAAATGGCCATTAATTCACCATGCTTAACAGGGATAAGAACTGGCTAGTCCATAAGCAAACGGCTTGTGGTAAAGACTTCTCAAATCCGTTTATGGTTGACAATTTACCAAAAATTGTATGGTTCCCAACTCACCTTGCTTCACAGTAAAGAGTTGTCTAGTCCAGGATCAAATAGTTCCTGGTAAAGACTAATCAAATCTGTTGATAACTGATAGTTTTGCTAAAAAAACTATTTGGTGATCAGTTACATGACCTCTGTTATGGCAAGAAGCATTGGACTAGTCCAAAAAGCAAAGGCTTTGGTATAAAGACAAATCAAATTCCATTGATGTTGATAGTTTACTTAAAACTATAAGGTTATCAATTCACCTTGTTGTTTACAATGAAGAATTGGCTATCCCAGAGCAAACGGTTACTGGTAAAGGAATATCAAATCCGTTAATGGCTAGTAGTTACCCAAAAAATACAAAGCCAAGTTGCTGAGAAGACATGTTGCTGATAAAGATGGATAACTGAAGATGTCAAAATTATCAAAGATCAAGATCAAGATTTGATAGAGTGTTTGGATACATCCTCCAAGAGTTTAAGAAGAGTAAACTGAAGAAACATGAAGTTAAACAAGTTCAACAATCATGTTTAGGGGAGGATTGTTAAAAATTATGCATTCCTGACTTAGTACAGTTAGTTATATTAGTTAGTACCGCTAGTTGTAATTTGTACTGACAGTACAAAATAGTTAGTACTGGTCAGATAGTTAGTACCGTTAGTATAAAATAGTTAGTACCGTTTATGAGATGTGCATGAGATATCTTAGGAAAGGATATGCATGATCTTTAAACGCGTTTTGTAAAGCCCATAGGGTTTCCTTCGTCTATAAAAGGAACCCTAAGCATAGTTAGTAGATATAGTTCTACACAGATCATAGAGATCGAATAGTAATCATAGCTTGTAATCTGTAACCTAGGCAGATTCAATGTTTAATATAAAAGTTCTTTTGTGATATTCAATATTGTTCTTCTTAGCATTATTGATTAGATTCCGCATAATCAATAGTGTTTACTCAGTGTTTCATTATTGTTGCTTTATAATTATCTAAAAGAGAAAACTCTTTGCAAGCTGAAGGTTAAGATCTATTCAGTAAAACAATCCAACACACAACATAACATAACATACTATAACATAACATAGGTAGGCGTTACCCCCGATCCAATCACATGCTAGCATAGCGTTCATGAATCAATCATGTATCGTCAATAAGAGTTGCATCGTTTGGCTGGAATGGCACAAGCAACTCATGAATCCATGTATCCACATATGTATCTTACAAATTTACACACATGTACCACACAAATAGCAATATAACCATGTCCAAAATTAAACTAAATCAAAACTATTTAATCACAGCATGAAAACATTTCAAAAAACACTTGAAATATTTAAATAATTTATACCTGTTAATTCAAAATAGAAATTGATATGATATCATGGTGCATATAAGCATACACTCTATACATCTTGCAACAAGGTGGTCTCATTGCTAATTACTGTAATGTTACCCTTAAGTGATACACCTATTGAGAAAACCAAAGCAAATAACATATCTAAAAATAACGATCACACTGCTAACCAACATGGGTGCATCAGCGCACCCAAACAGGTAATGTTTTTTAGAACGTCTTTGAAAGCAGGTCATTGCCTCACCTTTTGCTATGGTAAATATGTTTGTACAAAACTAAACTGTTTGCCAAACTACAACCAAACTAATTTTTAAAGTTTATATTGTATACATATTAAATGTACTTTGACCCGCTAGACCCGGTTATTTGACCCATTTCCTTTTAGTTACTATATTTTAGCTAAAGCCCATTTGATTTGAATATACAGCATAAACACATATTAATTTCAGCAAGTAACGACGCAAAAGAAAAAAAGAAACACCATATTTGTCAGCCTTTAAAAATATACTAAAATGACCCTAAAGTTCACAACTAATGACACACATTTTCAGCCATTAATAACATACACTAAACGAAACCTAAATTTAGAAAGGAATGACACATTGTTTTGCAGCTATAACATAACGCTAAACGTCCCTAAATTTCGAACAAGTAACACTCACATTTGCGCCAATTAACATACAATAAATGAAACCAAACTTCAGCAATAATGAAAACATGTTTGCAGCCATTAACATATAGCAAAAGACCTGAAATTTCAGCAAGCAACGACACATGTTTGTATTAACTAAAGGAGATATATCTGAGAACAAGCCAGCAAGTTGAACATTTTCACATATTCCACTATGCTTGCACTACAACTGATGGTACATTTTTCCAATAGCATACTAGATCTTAAAACTTGTTTTTAGTGGCAATAGGGGCGCATACGTTAACTAATTTTTATAGCTTTATAAGTTATGAAAGACAAATTGGAGAAAAATAAGTTCATTGGCTGCCAAATTTTACAACAAGAATAGCTTATCTCTACTTCTTCCCTAACTTGATGAACGACAATCGAAACCTTTACATGTGATATTATCTCACCTTGTGTCTAATTTATGGAGATACTTAGGTTTGTCACTCTTGAAAAGGATAAAAGAAGTACTAAAATTAATAAAAATTTAAGTCTTATTGTAAAGCTTGGTATTGCTACTTATAAATGGTGTTTAGTTATTTGTTGAGATGCTTACCAAGACCATAGAAGATGCAATGCCAAGATCCACCACCACCCACCACAACAAAATCGTTAGATATTCAACAAGCTCTCACATGCTGCAAAAACAGTTAAAGCATATACATTCATTCCAAAATTTGCACTAAAAGCATCCAGACTAAATGTTTTGTTGCCATTAACATACACAAATGGACCCTGAACTTTTAGCAAAGAAATGACACATGTTTTACAGCCAATAACATAACACGAAATTGACACTAAATTTTAGCAAATAACGCACATAATTTGCAGCATTAAAATGCATTAAATTGACCTTAAAGTTCAGCAAGAACGACACGTATTTGCAGCCATAACATACACTTAAACGACCCTGAATTTTAGCAAGTAACGCAAAATTTGAGTAAAAAAAAATAAAAAAAAAAATTAAAATACACTAAACGACCCTAAAGTTCAGCGAGTAACGACACACATTTGTAGCCATTAACATACAGTAAACGACCCTAAATTTTAGCAAGGAATGACACATGTTTGCAGCTAATAACATAAACTAAAGCGACCCTAAATTTCAGCGAGTAACGACTCACATTTGCTGCGATTAACATACACTAAATGACCCTAAAGTTCAACAAGTAACGACACGTGTTTACGGCCATTAACATATACCAAAGGACCCGAAATTTCAGCAAGCAATGACACATTTTTGTTACCATTAACATACACCAAATGACCTCAAATTTTAGCTAGAAATGACACAAGTTTGCAGCCAATAACATACACTAAATGACACTAAATTTCAGCAAGTAACGACACATATTTGTAGCCATTAAAATGCACTAAACGACCCTGCGGTTTAGCAAGTGACAACACACATTTTCAGCCATTAACATACAGTAAACGACCCTATATTTCAGCAAGGAATGACACATGTTTGCAGCTAATAACATAAACTAAAGCGACCCTAAATAACATAAACTAAAACTCACTGCTAGATTGATTTAATTTGTCAATTTTTGACTGCAACTTCATATAAAAGAGCAAATAGTTACATCAGTTATTATATACATGATATAGCATGTACAATTAAGAAGTTGCATATGACTTCCACCTCATGATGATTAAGAATAATTGTTTTTACAAAAAGATCTCTCAAAATTTTTTATAAAAAACTATATGTGGCTGTTCCTTGAAGATTTTTTAAAACAAACAGGAAATCTAACCCATGAAGATGAAGGTTTTGCCAACCGCATAAGGACACACCCTAGATATCAGAGGAAACTATCTAAACTCATTTGGTTGGGTTGTGTTTTAGCAAAAAGGACAACATGTCAAACCAATAGAAAATCTCCCTAAGTTGATGATTAACGCATAAAACCTCTAAAATCATTCATTTTAGAGATTTAATATATAAATATTCATGAAATTATAGTTAGTAATACAGTTCTACAAAAATGTACATAAAATCAAGGTTGCATGTCAAACCCAACCCGCTCAGACCCATTATGATCCTATCAGTAGACCCGTTACCCAACTCACATGCACCTGATAGGTAGAGCCATAAAGGTCAGGTGTAAGATTCAAACTAATGACATTTACTTAAAGATGAGATTTCAACCACTTGTGCAAGCCCAGATGGGCCAGTTAAAATGTCTATATAATATAAAATTTACTAAACACTTGAAAGTTTGCTAAGTAGATAACACTGCTTTCATTACCTAGCCTCGTCACGTTATCAAATCTGATCATTTGACTATAATGCATATTCTCTAATGCAAATAAAGAACTTTGTAAGCGGAAAATTTGTCACCAGTTGATCTTTCCAGTCTTTCTCTAGCTTTGACATGTGCTTTTTCTAGTCTTACTCAGGCCACTGCTAGTGTGTGTGGTCTGAACTGTGCAGTTGCCCTTTCAATAGCAGTTTGTTCTGCTTCCTCCTAGTTTTAGCAAATGCCCACAACCTTCAGGTATACATTAGATGCATGAAGAGGGAAGATAAATACACCAGTATCTCAGGTTATCATAAACGAAGAAAATATACCAGTTTCTCCATTGTTTTCTCCTTTTCGCAACAACTATTTCCTACATTTAATCCTGATATACATAAAAACAGACTTTAAATACACCATATTTATATGAATTGAGCAATGAGTATCTATGTGGATATATATTTTCAAATTATAATCCTCTAATATTTATGAGATACACCTCAGTACATAATGGCAGTTACACTATTTTTCATGAACCCAAGCTCTCATCTTGTTCGATACCAATAACAGAATATCAAGCAAGTCTTTTAGATATTGTATTAAAAATTAGACGACAAACAGATCTAAACTTGAAAGAATAGATGCACATAAACATAAACCATAACTTGTAGCTAAACGTATAAAATTAACAATAAATACCCTAACTTTCAGTTAGATCCCTAATATACATACAAACTTAATCACATAAATTCCAAACTGAACCTTAATTACATACAACTGATAAGCCTAAACTTGAACAGAAATATAAAAAATTAGCAAACGCATTACCAGTGTGAGATCATATGAACAAGGCCAACATAGATTCTATATGCAATAGATCTTAAAACATCATTAGCTGTGGCACAAGATTTGTTAAAAATTAGACCAACAACCCCGTAAATAAAGCATCATCAATTGGAGTGTTATGATTAAATGGATGTTAGAGAATGATTGTGTACCTGATTGTTGGATTTTTGAACACAAGCCGTCAATCAAAACATGTAATAAGTGATTATAGAGTTTATGTTTGTATGTGGTTGTAGTGAAATGAAAAAAAACACCAAAAAATCAAGTTGAAAAAAAGTAAGAGGGGGAAAATCCCGCTCAAAGGAGAAAGAATAAAATGTTTTTTGATCGTGAAGAATGTGTTAGGGAGTTTGTATTTTGGGAAAAATAAAGTAGGACCAATGATGTACAGAATTTTTTGCTAGCAGCTTAAATAACGAGTGACAAAATAGTTTAGAGTGACCATATATGACATTTGGTCATAACTATTTTTGTTTAAGTGTGTGACATATATTTGCACTTTTAAAATGATACGTGACTAATGCTTCAAAACATTTTAGTTTCACACATTTCAAATTCATATGTGGCTAAATATTCAGCAAAAAAAGCATCACTTTAATAGTATGGACAAAACTTGACTATATGATTTAACCACATAAACAATTTACTTCATGTGACCATAATATTGGTTTTTTGGTCACACTGTTTATTTTGTGATATATATTTGTCACATATGAATATATTAGTGTGACTAATGTTTTCAACTTATTTGTATCCTGCTCAAAAAGGAGAATGAATGAATGTTTTTGATCTGTGAACATGTGTTGGAGGTAGGTTTGATTTTGGGGTAAAATTAAAGTAGGACCAATATTCACTTGAATTTTTGCTACACTTAAATACGTGTGACAAAAAGTTTAGTGGGTCCAAATATGACATTGGTCACACTGTTCCAGTGTGTGACATATATTTGTCACTTTTTAAAATGTAATATCTGACTAATAGCTTCAAAACTTTTTTAGTTGTCACACATTTTCAAATCAGATGTGGCTAAATATTCAGCAAAAAATAGTCATTCGACTTTTAAATAATGTTGACAAACTTGACCTATAATGATTTTGCCACATACACAATTACTGTCATGTGACATATAAGGAATTTTTGGTCACACTGTTTTAAATTGTGGATAATTATATTTTGTCACATATGTATAATATATAGTGTGACTACTGTTTAACAAATTATTTGTATCTGTCACACGTCCCAAATTATAAGTGACTAAATAATGAACAAAAAATTACCAGTTACCTCTAGTCACATAAATATTCAAATGTGTGACAATGAAATTCCAAAATGGTCACACAAAATGAGTTCAAGTGTGGCTGTTTATTTTATTCTGGTACATTTAGTCACATAAATATCTGACTGTGTGGCCGTTCAAAAAACAGCATGTGTGACAAAATCCCAGATTTGTACTAGTGACCATTTGAGGCACTTTATGGTCGAAAGTGTCGATCCTGTCTGTTGGGCCGAAGTTAGAGATGTTCAACTCACAGGACCAGAAATAATCCATGAAACCACCAAAAAGATAATACAAATCCGACAACGTTTGCAAGCTGCAAGAGACCGGCAAAGGAGTTACTCCAATTGAAAAGGCGAAAGTCTTAGGATTCCAAGTTGGATCGATCTGTCATTGTTTAAAATTGTCACAAACAGAAAGGTGTCCATCCGATTTATGGAAAATGAGGAACAGATAACACCCCAGTACATTGGACATTTTAAGATCCTGTAAAAGGTCGGCCAAGTGGCATACATACTGTGAGCTTTCTGAAGAACTAGTAAGGTCCACAGTACCTTTCACGTTTTTCAAATTTAAAGAATTCCTATCAACGAATCCCTCCTACATTCTAAAAAGAGCTTCCGGCCTCGATGAACAACTCAATTTTGTGGAAGAACTAGTGGAAATTATGGATCGAGAAGTCAAGCAACTAAGACAAAGTCGCATCTCTATAGTCAAAGTAAGATGGAATCACTAAGAGCGAGAGCGTTAATATCTATTCTATCAGTATTTTAGTTATCTATGTTAAACCTAAAACTAATGCAAAAGGGGGTTTTCAGCCTGAGAGACTGGTACGGTTTTGTGTATCTAACCTAAGGTTTTATTGACAAGTAAAGTAATAAACACACACAAGAAGACAAACAAACGATAAAGAAGCGGTCGAGAACTAATGTAATATAACAACCTACAATTTTCCTCTATGTAATTATCCATCTATTAAATTAGATACAATTTTCATCAGTGTAATTTCTATCTATTAAATTAGATGCAGCCATTTTCATGGAAAGATTTTTGCTTTATTCCATCCATAATGTAACGTAGCTTACATTTCAAAAGTAAACGTGCTCACACAACCTACCAATGCCAATTTCATCAACGTTTATATCAAGTAAACGTTATAATATGTCAAGCAATATGTTTTAAACTCCATTTTTACCATACGTTATCTATTTAACGTACAATTCAAAACGTTTATTATGAAACGAAATTCATACGTTAACGTTTATATCAAAACCCCGATTACATGTAATGTTTCCATACAATACAAATGTACAAGCTAATAAGGTATGTGTAAAAGTTATCAATGCATGAAATTCGAATACCTTTTCCCTCCAAAACCCTAGTACAACTCCTTTAAGCTCATAGTACAAGTCGATTAAACACAAGATTCAAATTTAACTATTTCCCTCCAAACTAATATACACCATTCGTACCACTCTTTAAGCCTAAGTTACTACTCTCCAATGCACAACATTTAAACTAGTTTACCCTCCATTTCACTCCACACACTCAGCAAAACCTAAAAACCTAACCCGAAAACCCTAAACACCTGATACCTCTAAACTAGTTTTGAACCAAGTTTAAACCAAGCCAAAATCTAGCAAGCATACCCCACCATGATGCACCACCTTGTCACCACCTTGCACCCCAAGTAAAGCACCTTGTCATCTCCTTTCACCACCATGCCGCCACCTTACCACCTACTTGTCACCACCTTGTCACCAACTTAGTGATTCGAACCCTCTCCACCTCTTAACACCTTTCTATGCTAGTCCTAGCTTCTAATAGTCACACCTAGCTAAACCTTGATCACTACTCTACATAACTTGGCCACTACTCCATACAACATGACCACTACTCCTTCATTGGCCTATATATACATGAAACACATACACTTTCATAAACATGTAATTTTAACAAACACACTCACTTGCTCTTGACCTATTTTGAGCCAAAGAATAGAAAGAGAAGAAGTTTAAGCCACTAGAGAAGCCAAGATATAAGATCAAAGGATCCTTGATTCATCTCCAAGGTTAAACGACCCATTCCAAGTCATTCGAACCCTAATAAGCCCTAGTAAGTCCTATAACTTGTTCAATAAGCTCCTAATGTATATTAGATCATGTATAAGCTTTGATATAATCATTTGTACAAGCTAAACTCTTTTGGAAAACCCTTAAACCAAATCAAGCCTTAAACGATCCATTTTGGAACCCTAATCTAATCGAACTCCATCAATAAGCTAGCTAAAGCTTATTTGAGTCTTTAAGATCTATATAACATGCATCCTTAACTTATTTAACATAAGCCCCAACTCGATGGTTTATAATTCCTAAACCAAACACACCCTTTTTGAGTTATCAAGCTCATAAGCTCATTTTATAAGCTATAAGCTTATTAAATCTTCAAAACCAAACTTATTTTAGCTTATTGTATTAAGCTAAATGCTGCAAATTGATTTCGAGATTAAAAATGCAAAGTATATGGATTTTGGACAAAAACGCAAATTGAATTATGCATGAGGGGTATATATTGTAACATTTGAAACTATTAAACTTTCTGGCCAAAAGTGTAAATACTCCAAAGTTAAACCACAAGGGCCTGTTTTGCCATATTTCTAAGTTAAGGGTTAAATGTTTAAAATACATATAAAGGGATAAATTGTAAAATTGATATATACCAAGGGTATATATTGTCATTTTTGAATTCTTAAACATATAAAATGTAATATTTTTATATTTAATAATAAAAATATATTTAAACATTATAAGACTCGATTTTATTAAAACCCGACATAATTATCGTTCATTCATCGATCGAAATATTATAAATCAATTATGTTATATATTTAACATAATTTATCATCTACTAGCTTTTAAAGAAAATTAAAAAGATAAAATCTTATCTTTTAAACTATAACGTATCATGTTACTAGGAAATTTCATGTGAGGGGATTTCAATTGGGTAGACGTTTTGACGAGTTGCTGGATTTACGATTTAAAGTGTCCTAGCTCCTCAAACGTTTACTACATGACCTCTGGATTATGATAGCCCGAACAATGATATGATGTTTTCACAATTTAATAAACCAAATTAATATTTACGTTAAACTTTATGAAGTAAAGTTTGAAATATAAACTATCAAACTAAGACTTGACATATTACCCCAGGTTGCGTGACAAAGCTGTTTACTTCCACTTGAATTACTTTTCACATCAATCAACTACCTTATTAAGGTGAGTTCATAGTCCCACCTTTACATGTTTTCTAAATCCCGTGGGTAGATACATGCTATAAACCATGAATACAAGTAATTTTAACTATATTCTATCCTGATATATTATTGCCTAAGTACCTCCATTTGCCATAAGCGCGAATGCAAAGTAAGCGCGAATGCCATGAATAGATCTATTAGGATTGAACTTCCCCGTCCAGGTTCTGGTACATACATGGCCAACGGATGCATTTCATTTAAGGAACTCCGAGTGTTTGGCAAAGCACCCGCTTGGGGCAATAACTTATGAATAACATTTACTTAAGGCTTCGGTGTCATGAGCTTAGTGCAATAATATAATATTGTTTACCATGATAATTGTATTCGTTGCAATTATTACTATTACATTGACTTGTATTCAACTATTACATTTCAAACCTGTGAATTTACCTTTCAAGAGACTTTGTTTCCTCAATAAGTCACTGAGTTATTTCCATGTTAAAGATGTTGGTGTCCATTGAGCTTAGGCAATAATACTATTTCCATGATAATTGTATCAATTGCAATTATTACCATTTAACATTAACTTGTATTCACCCAGTTATATATCAAACACTGTGAATTTCACTCACCTTAGTGTTGATCCTTTTTAAGCAGTTTAACTCAGGTAATTAAGCAGTTTAAAGAACGATTGGCATGGACTTGAATATGTCCAAACCTTGTTATCATTCAACTTTTATTGATTTTAAATGTATTTTGGGACCTCTTTTTGTAAAACTCTTAATATCATGCATGATAACAAAATTTCTAAAATGTCCACATTTGCGTCATTTTCTATGATTATACTTTGATACATAAGTAATACCCTAATTTAGTTCCGCGGCTATGTGAATTATCGGTGTTACAGATTGGTACAGAGTCGGTTATAATAAACAAGTTAAAACCATACTATAAACTATTTTTCCCATCCAAGAAAGTCCCCGTGCCACTAATTTCCTGAATAGTATGTAAAGATACATAACTATTAGGTAATATAATAACTTAATGTTATTTCCACTAGATTGTTACAGAGTTATGTCTACATCCACCTACCCTATTATCATCCTATCTAATTCCGAGATAGAGGATGCTTTCTCCTCATAGAAATACTCCTGACTAATACCCCGGCTTTACCGGACTATTTCCCAGCCTCACCGGGAAACACCTTTTCTGACCCTTCAGGGGATCTATCTAAGGATCTTTTAGCCTCGCTAACCATCTCACCTTTCCACGATGATCCGTATATAAAAGTTATGCAAGCATATAATGCTACTAGTAATGAATCACCTATTCCACTGCCACTGCTCCTATTACTCCATCACCTGTTTTGCCTCCATCTCTAGTGTTACCACATCACCACTATTTTATCCCTGATATTTTCTTCTTCCCAAGGTGATTTTGCACCTTCAGAAATATCATTTCCTATCATCCTCCTTTACTGATTCCTCTGCCCCACCTCAGTTATTTGAGACTGGAGAGAGTTCTCATGTGACGCGTCTTGAGCGCCATGAGGAACATATCGATGCTATTCTGAATCACTTAGATGAGCTCTCTCTTGAGCACATTGAGTTCATGGAAGATAAGATAGAAGGTCTTGGTAATGGTCGAGTAATCATACAGTGAGATTTTGATAAACTAGAGACCAAACTTCAAGAAGCCCGTACCTAGATTGCTGGATTTCAGAGAAAGCAAATGGGGCATGATGACGAGATTGTTCTTGCTCACATCAGGATTGCTACTTTGGAAATGCTCATCGAGGATATCCAGGTTCGTCACCGATCAGATATGAAGAGTCTTATGGACATGATCCATGAGCTCAAGAACCACAAGGGAGGACCACCAGACTACTAGACTAGATCCTTGTCATTTACAACTTTTGTTTAGAATCCAACCACGGGATGTGTGGCATAAATAATGACACTTGTCAAATTTTGGTTATGTAAAATATGTAGACAAGTTGTTTATGACATAATGAAGTTGTGATTCCATTATACCTCGCTGTTTCATGATACTGATTTATGTATGTCGTGGTTGTCTATCCTATACCCTATGTTAAGGTTACTCATGTATCATATCTTTATGTATTCAGGATTACTATGGTTCTCTTACCATAAGGTTTTCTTAAACCTTTGTGCCCAGGTATCATGGATATGATTAATAATCAATGCATTGAACATATGATCCCACTTACACCACCTAGAGACACTGAACCTCCTGTTGGATCACCCATACCATTATCTCCATCTTCATCAGTAGGACCTTCATCACCGGTTAGGTCAACTACACCACCACTAGACTATCCCTTTGATGAGTCTATCTTCGCAGAGTTAGATAACTCATTGTGGATCATACCACGACCACTGGTAAGTGAACTAATCCCCGAGGAACCTAATGAGTCTGATGCTTGTTAGAGTGCCCATCTTTGGAAGTCCTAGATTCTAAAATTTTCCGTTATATCCTGCAATGTAATATCAAAGGATGTGTATTTCTTTGTTAGAACTTGTATCAAATAAGTATCTATGTCAAATGATTTCAATATCACTATGTATGAAAATTTTGATTATTATACAAAGACTTGTGATATGACTTTATCATTGTATGGATTCTTATTTTGTGTTGTCTTGTAAATGTTGATAGAATGGCTCCCAAGAGGACATCAACATCTGCAGCACCAGCCATGACTCAAGCCGCCATCAGGAAACTAGTTGCTGATAGTGTTGCCGCAGCTCTGGAAGCACAAGCTGCTACCATGGCAAATACTGACAATACCACTAGGAACACCCGACAAAGAGAAACTCCTATAGCAAGAAAATGTAGCTACAAAGAGTTTATGAGCTGCCAAACTTTCAATTTCAAAGGTACGAAAGGCGCTGTTGGCCTCATTCGTTGGTTTGAACGAACTGAATCGGTATTTTCCCGTAGCAACTGTACCGAGGACTGCAAAGTGAAATTTGCTACTGGTACTCTAACTGAAGAAGCTTTATCCTGGTGGAATTCATTCGCCCAACCTATTGGAATAAAGGAAGCTTACAAAATTTCCTGGTCTGAATTTAAAAAGCTCTTAATAAAGAAGTATTGTCCCCGAACTGAGGTCAAGAAAATGGAAGATGAATTTTACAATCTGACTGTAAAAGGGAATGACCTCAAGACTTACGTTAGAAGATTCCAGGAGTTGGCAATCTTATGTCCAACTATGGTACCAACATCTGAGACACCTTATAAAGACTTCATCGGGGATTACCCAAAGCATTAAAGGGAAATAGTTACCGCTTTAAAGCTCAAACTTAGAGAAGCTATTACCATAACCCAGAGGTTAATAGATTAGGTAATAAAGCACAATTTTGTGCAAGGAACCAATGATCACAAATGAAAGTTTGATGATAGAAGAACCTTCACCAACAACAACAACTACCAGAATAACTGTAACAACAATAGCAACCGCAACAATGATCACCAACAATAACAGAATAGAAGGCAAGAAACCGTCAGGGCTTATGCTGTCACCCCAACTAAAAACAATAGGTATGCTGGAAACCTTCCTTTGTGTAAGAAATGCAACCTGCATCACACATGACCTTGCACTGTCAAGTGTCAGACTTGCAACAAGGTGGGTCATTTGACCAGGAACTGCAGAAACAAAGGGTCAGCCACTGGAAGCAACCTACAACCAGTATTCGTAACTTGTCATACCTACGGAGAGAAAGGACACTACAAAAGTCAGTGCTCAAGAGCAAACAACAATGCCCACAGAAGAGCATACTTGCTGAGGGACAAGAATGCTCACCAAGACCCGAACGTAGTCACGGGTATGTTCCTTCTAAAACAACATCTAGCTAGAGTATTATTTGATTCGGGAGCCAATAAAATTTTTGTATCCATATCTCTTGCTTCTATGCTTAATATCCCACCAATTACACTAGATACCACTTATGACATTGAAATGGCCAATGAAAACCTAGTAGGCACTAATACCGTTATCCAGGGTTACACTCTGATTTTGCTAAACCAACCTTTCAAAATTGATCTCATGCCGATTAAACTCGGTAGTTTCAACGTCGTCATTGGTATGGATTGGTTATCCAAGTATCATGCTAGAATTATTTGTGATGAGAAAGTCATCTACATCCCCATCGACGGTGAAACTTTGATCATCCGAGGTGATCGAAGTAAACCCCGACTAAGCCTCATATCTTGTATTAAAACTGAAAGATATATATCCAGGGGATATCAAGTTTTTGTAGCCCAAGCAACGGAGAAGAAGTCAGACAAAAAACGACTAGAAGATATACCAGTAGTCAGAGAATTTCCGGAAGTTTTTCTTGAAGATCTACCCGGCCTTCCTCTAATTCGCCAAGTAGAATTCCAAATCAATTTAATTCCAGGAGCGGCTCCAGTAGCCCGAGCACCTTACAGATTAGCTCCTTCAGAAATGCAAGAACTATCAAACCAACTACAAGAGTTAGCAGACCGAGGTTTTATCCGACCAAGTACTTCGCCTTGAGGAGCTCCTGTCTTATTTGTTAAATAAACTCACTGTAAAGAATCGTTACCCATTACCCAGGATCGATGATTTATTCGACCAACTTCAAGGTTCGAGTGTTTACTCGAAAATTGACGTAAGATCAGGCTATCACCAACTGAGAGTCAGGGACAAAGATATTCCCAAAACTGCTTTCAGAACGCGGTACGGACACTATGAATTCCAAGTGATGCCATTTGTTTTAACTAACGCACATGTTGTATTCATGGACCTCATGAATCGTGTGTGTAAACCATACTTGGATAAATTTGTGATAGTGTTTATTGATGATATTCTTATCTACTCCTGTAACAAAGAAGAACACGCAGATCACCTGAGAATAATACTGGAATTACTCAAAAAGTAGAAATTGTATGCCAAGTTTTCTAAATGTGATTTCTGGATCAGTATCGTGCAATTTCTCGGGCACGTAATTGATAGTCAAGGAATTCACGTTGACCCCGCCAAGATTAAAGCAGTTAAGAATTAGGCATCTCCTACCACATCCACAGAAGTACGCCAATTCTTAGGACTCGCCGGCTACTACTAGAGATTTATCGAAGGTTTCTCAAAGATTGCAAAGTCTTTGACTGAATTAACCCAGAAAAACAAGAAGTATATCTGGGGATAAAACCAAGAGTCAGCCTTCCAACTGCTAAAATAAAAATTATGTAAAGCTCCAATCTTAGCATTACCAGAAGGAAACAATGACTTTGTCGTTTACTGTGATGCATCACATCAAGGTCTAGAAGCGGTGTTAATGCAAAGAGAAAAAGTTATTGCATATGCATCCCAACAGCTTAAGCCTCATGAAGAAAACTATACCACACATGACCTCGAATTAGGAGCTGTAGTGTTCGCTCTTAAAATTTAGAGACATTATCTGTATGGCACAAAGTGTACTGTGTTCACTGATCATAAAAGTCTTCAGCATATCCTTGATAAAAAAGAGTTGAACATGGGACAACGCCGTTGGTTAGAATTGCTCGCAGATTATGATTGTGAGATTCGCTACCATCCTGGAAAGGCAAATGTTGTAGCAGATGCCTTAAGCCGGAAGGAACGAATCAAACCACTCCGAGTTAGAGCATTAGTCATGACCCTTCACCCAAAATTACCATCACAAATCCTCGAAGCCCAAACCGAGGCAATCAAAGAAGAGAACATCAAAGCTGAGAACCTACGAGGAATGGACAAAGCATTTGAAGTACGTCCTGATGGAACTCATTGTATCAAGAATCGAAGTTGGTTACCACTCTTTGGTAATTTGAGGGACTTAATCATGCATGAATCCCATAAATCGAAATATTCCATCCACCCAGGTTCTGACAAAATGTATCAGGATCTAAAGAAACTCTATTGGTGGCCTAACATGAAGGCAATCATCGCTGAGTATGTTGGCAAGTGTTTAACATGCTCTAGAGTTAAAGCATAATGTCAGAAGTCATCCAGCTTACAGATACAACCAGAGATTCCTACATGGAAATGGGAAAGAATAACGATGGGCTTCGTTACAAAACTACCTAAAACATTAAACGGACATGACACAATTTGGGTCATTGTAGACCGTCTTACCAAATCAGCATATTTCATCCCTACCAGAGAGACAGCTAGTATGGAAACCCTTACAAGGTTGTATATAAAGGAAATAGTTTCACGGCATGGAGTGCCGATATCCATCATATCGTATCGTGACAGTCATTTCACATCCAGATTCTAGCAGTCAATGCAGAGTGCCTTGGGTACTCAATTAGATATGAGTTTGGCATATCATCCTCAAACTGATGGACAAAGTGAAAGAACCATCTAAACACTCGAAGACATGCTTCGAGCCTGTGTTATAGATTTCAGAAAAGGATGGGAGAGACACTTACCACTGGTAGAATTTTCCTACAATAACAGTTACCATGCCAGTATTAAGGCAGCACCATTCGAGGCACTTTATGGTTGAAAGTGTCAATCACCTGTCTGCTGGGCCAAAGTTAGAGATGTCTAACTCACGAGACTAGAGATAATCCATGAAACCACCGAAAAGATAGTTCAAATTCGACAACGCTTGCAAGCTGCAGAAGACTGGCAAAAGGAGTTATGCCAATGTAAGGCGAAGGCCTTTAGAATTTCAAGTTGGAGATCGGGTTATGTTAAAAGTGTCAGCTCAGAAAGGTGTCATTCGATTCAGAAAGCGAGGAAAGCTTAACCCCGATACATTGGACCATTTAAGATCCTTAAAAGGGTCGGCCTAGTGGCATATAAACTTGAGTTTCCTGAAGAACTCAGTAATGTCCACAGTACCTTCCACGTTTCTAATCTAAAGAAATGCCTATCTGACGAATCCCTTGTCATTCCAATGAAAGAGCTTCGACTCGATGACAAACTCAACTTTGTAGAAGAACCAATAGAAATTATAGATCGTGAAGTCAAGCAACTAAAACAAAGTCATATCCCTATAGTCAAAATAAGATGGAACTCTAAAAGAGGACTAGAATTTACGTGGGAACGCGAAGATCAAATTCGTGCCAAGTATCCACATCTGTTTTCAAACATCACTCCAACATCCAACTAAATCTCGGGATGAGATTTCTTTAAGGTTGGGAGACTATAACAACCCACAATTTTCCTCTATGTAATTATCCATCTATTAAATTAGATGTAATTTTCCTCAGTATAATTTCCATCTATTAAATTAGATGCAACCATTTTCATGGAAAGATTTTTGCTTTATTCCATCCATTATGTAACGTAACTTACATAACCAAAGTAAACGTGCTCACGCAACCACCAATGCCAATTTCATCAACGTTTATATCAAATAAACGTCATAATATGTCAAGCGATATGTTTTAAACTCCATTTTTACCATACGTTATCTATTT
The DNA here is from genome assembly GCA_026074375.1 of Tanacetum coccineum. NCBI lineage: Eukaryota > Viridiplantae > Streptophyta > Magnoliopsida > Asterales > Asteraceae > Tanacetum > Tanacetum coccineum. The sequence goes on along the minus strand of BQNB010061589.1, from coordinate 11,220 downwards.
AATGTACCATTAATAACGTTTATTATAAAACGAACATTATACGTTAACATTTATATCAAAACCCCGACTACATGTAATGCTTACATACAAAACAAATGTACAAACCTATAAGGCATGTGTACAAGTTACCAATGCATGAAATTTGAATATCCTTTCCCTCTAAAACCATAGTACAATTCCTTTAAGCTCATAGTACAAACTGATTATGCACAACATTCAAATTAAGCATTTTTCCCTCCAATTTCTATGAGATTTTGTATCACCTTTCTAGCATAGATTACAAGTCTTTCTAGCATCACATTTAAACTAGTTTTTCCCTCCATTTCACTCCACACACTCAACTTAAACCCTAACCCTAAACCGAAACCCTAAACAACCCGATACCACTTAAACTAGTCGAACCAAGCCAAGACCAAGCAAGCACCCTCCACCATGATCCACCACCTTGTCCCCATCACCCTAGTACCTTGTCACCACCTTGATAGCTCCCTTTCACCTCCTTGTCACCACCTTGTCACCTTGCACTCCAAGTAAAGCACCTTGTCACCACCCATTCACCACCATGTCGCCACCTTACCTCCGTGTTACCACCCTTGTTAACCGAACCCCTTCCACCTCCTAACACCTCTCTAAGCTAGGTTCCTAGCTTCCCTTAGTCACACCTTGCTAAACTTGGCCACCACTCTTTCCCTTACCCTATATATACACGCATACATACACATTTCCACAACTCACCACTAAATTAAACACATACTCAAAATCATGTCCTAGCCGAGCCCTAGAAGAAAAGAAAAGAAGGTTTAAGCTAAGTAAAAGCCAAGGTTTAAGAAGGAAAGAGGTTCTTGATTCATCTCCTAAAAGATTTCAGGTTGTATTTGCTTGTTTCGACCTATTTTCACCCATTCGTGTACTAGTAAGCTTTCTACTTGTTCAATAAACTCTTAATACATTTTAGATTATGTGTATAAACTTGTTATAACCATTTGTGCAAGATTAAAACTCTTTTGAAACTCTCAAAACAAACCGTACCCTAATTCGACCCATTTGGAACCCTAATCTATTCGAAACCCTAAATAAGCTAGCTTGAGCTTATTCCTACCCTAATAAGCTCCTATGTACCTTTTTGATTGCATGGGATAAGCTCTTAAAACCCTAAGCAACACGCTTGGTTTTCCTAAACCAAACGCGCCCTTAAAACCCTAAAAGCTCTTTTCGTGAACCTAATAAGCTATAAGCCATAAGCTATTGTAATAAGCTATTTCTATAAGCTCACTTATCACTTTTATAATCATTAAAACTAATCCTAAAAGCCCTAACCCATCGGGTTATTGTTTCTAAACCAAACGTGCCCATTTTGGATTTTCAAACTCATAAGCTCATTTCATAAGCTACAAGCTCGTAAAACTAACTTATTTTAGCTTATAGTAATAAGCTATAAGCTGCAAATTGATTTTGAGATCAAAAATACAAAGATTATGGAATTTGGACTAAAAACGCAAAACATTTCATGCATAAGGGTATATATTGTAACTTTTGAAATTATTAAACTTTCGGGCCAAAAGTGTAATTATCCTAAAGTTAAAACCACAAGGGCCTGTTTTGCCATATTTCTAAGTTAAGGGTTAAATGTTTAAAATATATATAAAGGGATTAAATTGTAAAATTAATATATACCAAGGGTATATATTGTCATTTTTGAATTCTTAAAGGTATAAAATGTAATATTTTTATATTTAATAACAAAAATATATTTAAACATTATAAGACTCGATTTTATTAAAACCCGACACAATTATCGTTCATTCATCGATCGAAACATTATAAATCAATTATGTTATATATTTAACATAATTTATCATCTACTAGCTTTTGAAGAAACTTAAAAAGATAAAATCTTATATTTAAACTATAACATATCCATGTTACTAGGAGAATTTCATGTGATCGGGGATTTCATTTGGGTAGAACGTTTTGACAGTTGCTGGATTTTAACATTTAAAGTGTCCATCACCTTAAACGTTTACTACATGACCTCTGGATTATGATAGCCCGAATAGTGATACGATGTTTTCACAAACTAATAAACCAAAATAATTTACGTTAAACTTTATGAAATAAAGTTTTGAAACAATCAAACTAAGACTTGACATATTACCTCAGGTTGCGTGACGAACTTAAAATTCTCCAATAAGTAATTTAGACGACATTTCAACTACCTTATCAACGTGAAGGTGAGTTCATAGTCCCACCTTTACATGTTTTCTAAATCCCGTGGGGAGATACATGCTATAAACCATGAATACAAGTATTTTCAACTGTATGCTATCCTGATATATTATTGCCTAAGTACCTCCATTTGCCATAAGGCCCCACTATCATGAACCGTTAATTACTTTGCGAAGTAAGCGCGAATGCCGTGAATAGATCTATTGGGACTGAACTTCCCCGTCCAGGTTCTGGTACATACATGGCCAGCGGACGCATTTCATTTGAGGAACTCCGGGTGTTTGGCAAAGCACCCGCTTGGGGCAACAACTTATGAATAACATTTACTTAAGGCTTCGGTGTCATGAGCTTAGTGCAATAATATAATATTGTTTACCATGATAATTGTATTCGTTGCAATTATTACTATTACATTGACTTGTATTCAACTATTACATTTCAAACCTGTGAATTTCACTCAACCTTTGTGTTGACCTTTTTAGCATGTTTATCTCAGGTAATTGAGCAACCTATGGCACGGAGTGGCATTAGACTTGAGGACGTCCAAACTTGTTATCATTCAAACTTTATGTTTTCAATGTACTTTGGGACCTCTTTTGTAAAACTCTGATATATTATTGAATGATAACTAAATTTTCCAAAACGTCTCTTTTGAGTTGTTTTCTGTGATTATGATTGTTGATTCATGAAGTAATACCCCCAATTTAGCTTCCGATGCTATGTCAAATATCGGGGTGTTACATTATGAGTCGTCGATATCTGCCAAACTTAGAAGTTGTCTTCTTAACGATACAATTTTTCAAAATCACAAGAAGTAAAGAGGAAGGAATGAGACGTTAATGAGCCGTGTTCCAAAAGTTGGTGTTCCAAGATGGTACGTTACGAGATGACAAGTTACTAGTCGCGTTCCAATTAGTCGGCATGTTTCAATGTGGTGAGTTACGTGACAACGTATGCGTTTCAGAAGTTCAAGGCGAGTGTTCAAACTCAGGGTCGAATAGTAAAATAACATAGGGTCGGCAGACTGTGACGGGTTTAAAGGTTATGCAAAACGATATTATGTAAACTCATGACAAGTTTTAATGGTGATTGTATTACTCACGATGTTTTTAGAAATAAACGAGGCCATTGTGTCTCTCACAATGTCTTAGGAACGTTTAGGGACCATTGTGTCACTCACAATGTCCTAAAAAAAGTTTAGTATTTATATAGACAACTTCTATATAAGGTGGGGAAAATATACGTAAGAAAAACGTAACAACGGAGAAAAGATAAACGCAAGACAAACGTAAGCTCATAGAAAAATAGGGCTCAAGGACAAAAATAAACGTAACGCAACATAAACGTAGGGAAAGATAAACGCAGGGTAGAGATAAACCTATAACATAGCAGGCTCAAGGCACAAGGGTACTCACGTATACGCCATAGAAAAACACGTATAAGACACACGTAAATGCACGTAAGGATCACATACTGGTTATAGACCAGACCTAATATGCTACATGGTTCTCTATAACCTTGGATCTTAATACCAATCTATCAGACCCCCAGACGGGGGCCTGGACGGAAATACGTGTCTGAGGGCATGACGTCATAATATATATCACTCAAGATCAAAGGGAACGACCTCTAATGGACGTTTTAAAAATCATAACTCGTTGTATTCATTAAAAATGGATAATTCTTACAAGATTTGAAATGAAATTTAAAACGTTGTGGAAGCATAATTAAGTTTTCAAAAGACAATGAGTATGAATGATAATAAAGTCTTGAAAGATGATATCATATTGCACATAAATTCCACATAGTACATCAGAGAAGTCCAAAGCTAAGCACCTGAAAAACATGCTTAAAACGTCAACATAAAGTTGGTGAATTCATAGGTTAAAGTAAATCATTTGCGAGAATCAAAAACGTTTAGTGAATACTGCTTCACTCACAGTATTATGAAAAGTATTTAGCAATTCGAGACATTCAACGAAAGCAGTGTGGACCACAAGTTATAAAAAGCATGTGATAGTTATAACAGATACAACTTTACATAAAAGGTATTTAAGTTGCACTATGCTCATGACACCGAAGCTCAATTAGCATGGAGCATTTAATTATGCTATGAAAGGCTTGCCATACAGGAATCTGACCAAGATCACCTAAACGAAATCCGACATGTTATACGTCTGTTAGTTTGTCATCTTCGCAACTAGTAAGCGCTACTTACCTGGACGAGGATAATCAGTCCCCATAGATCTATTTATAACACTCACGCTCACTTAACCAGCCAGTCGGTCAAGAAATTAACGGTTCATGATAATTTAGGTAATAGTAGTGGTCTAAACGCAAAACTTAGGCAACACATAAACATGGAAAATCTCACGTAAAGTACTTGTGTCCAAACTAAAAGTAACCAACGTATTTCAAAAGAAAGGCTTTAAGTAATTGCATCCATAAGTAAAATAAAGTGTGATATCAATCATGTAACCGAGTTTGAAAACGAACATATATATAAGTTTGAAATCATTAGAGTAAACAAGTTTGTAAACGAGCATGTTCTCACCCCAAAAGTTATAAGGTTAATATAAAACAAGTAAAACGTGGGGCTATGAACTCACCTTAAGCAAACGATGAGATAGTAAATCAACGAAAAGGATAAAGTAACCGAACGACTCTAACCGCGACCTAATTATAAGACGCGCTTTAGAATGAGAAATAAATAACAAAATGTTGTATAAAACGCTTATAAAATAGATAGACATCCATATGTATTTGTGCTTTAGTTTATTTAACAAAAACATGTCTTTACGAACTCATTAGGTTTATATAAACGTTACGCCATTCTTACGAAAAGTTGCCATTTTCAGAAAGTTACTATTTTAGGAAAGTTTCCATTTTAGGAAAGTTTTTAGTTTCGGGGCGTTAATACCGTCCCCTATAATCGTAGTAACCATATTTCCATAAACGTACTAACAAAGCTCTTAACGCTTACATTTCATTTGTATCTCGCTAGTTCACACTAACTTACTATTTTTAGTAACGTTCAACGATATCGTTTTATCAAATTCATGAAAACTCCTAACCCTTCGTAATAATATAAAAAAACTACGTTAATATTTTATAAGGTTTTCAAAACCTAAACGGACCTAACCCGCTTGAAAACGTTTTCATATATAAAATTATTTGTCCGAAAATAACTTGACGAAAACTAGGGTTTAACTCCCTCATTAAGCATTTTTAACACGACTTTCGCGTCTTTGGAAGGGAAATATCATTTTAGGACATGTTTGTGCTTTACACTTTGGCCGAAACGGACTCGAAAGAGGTCAAAATGGTCATTTTATTTCTGATCTGATCGTATTAAAATCGTTTTGCCAAAAAATGTTTCAAATTTCATTTGAGCGTAACTCGGTCGTTTTAAGTCCGATTTTAGTGTTTGATATATGAAATACTATCTATATGAAACGAGCTATCCGAGATCTACCTTCTCGGCTAATGAAAACATTTGAAGTTGCCCAAAACCTAAAAACTAAATTTGGACAGCAACATGTTTTGTCGAAAATAATCCCAAAATCCACCAAATCTCCACAATAGTGCCTAATATAATCCTAATCTCCTTTCATGACTAATCCAACAACAAATCCACACTTATGTCTAACCTAATCCCATTCTTATAATCATATCAACACACTAATCCACTCATCCTTTCCTTAATCAAAATTTATTATAAAAGAAGGCATAAAATTTTATTATTTCATATCTCATCTTGTTTCTTTTTGAAAACTTAACACAAACACAATAGGATTTAAACCAAGAGCTTACAAATGATGAATAAATAAGATTGAACACTAGATCTATAACATACACCAATATCTTGCAAAACCCCCAAAATTTATTTGAAACCCTAACTTTTAATCTTGAACAAACCCTTGTAAATCAATGAATCGACACTTGTAACCACCTTAAATAACAACCTAGAATGCTTGGATCTTGAAGGAAATCAAAAGAAATGGATGCCCTATTAAGGGGTTTTTGGTCGTGAGCTATGGAGCACAAGAGGAGAGAAAGAAAAAGTTTGGAGTCTTGAATAAATGGATGGAACCCTAAGTTGTGTTATGTTGTTCCTTTTATAGGCCGAGATAAGAATTAGAAGGCTTGTCTTGTAGTTAAGTGACCAACACATACACATAATGTGGGGGGTGTGCATTCGGCTAGAAACAAACCAACAAGGACCATGGTTTGAAAATTTTTTAAGTCTTGGTTTTGAATATGTATGATTAAGAGTTTAAATGGTCAAAGGTTTTAGTCCAAGGCTTACACAAGTGTAAGAGATCACATGAATATGTTTAACTAGTGAAGAGTGCATGAGAATGACCTTCTCATGTGTCACTATCTTGATTACGCATGAGCACATACGTGTGAAATTCAAAAAGATGCTTCAAGAATTATTTAGGGCTTATGAATTCCAAAAATGATGAATAGGGGAGGGCATGGACGAAATCCTTGACATTAATAAACGTAACGGATGAAAATTCTTGTTTTTATGCAAAGGTGACAAGTTTCTGGGGTTACGTTTGACATAAAACGCTAAAAACGCAAAACGCACACGAAAAACATAAAAATTACAAATATAAGTGTACGTAAACTACGTAACACTATAAAATGACTAAATCAAGAATAATACGAGTAGACTAACTTAGTCCGGAGTCGAACGTGTCCGATAATGATTTTCAGTTTTTACGCGAGACAACTTCCCGGATAATTGCCAAACTAACACGTAACTTATAAAAATTAAAATTGAACTCGTAAAAGTTTAAAATAATGACCTAAAATTTACGGGGTGTGACAAAAAAAATAGATGGTCATTATTCTTATACGAAAGAAAACTTATATGTACATGACATTTGTTGCGGAGTTTGTATATTCGTCGTCTTTGTCACAACAAAGAGCCTTCAAACATTCTTTCGTTTTAACTCTTAAAACAATCACATAAAGTTATCCTGTGTTATATATCCGAGGTCACCTTTATTACTTGAATAGAAATTACTGGCGAATCTCTTCCTACATATTACTTGAATAGAAATTACCTTCGAACCCCTTCCTACGTATCTATCTGGATTCACCTTTGTTGTATTCTTTCCATGTCCACACATTCAAAACTATGTTATGTTTTATTTAAACACTATTAAAGATGTCATTTAAAGAGAGCAACAGAACTAACTTTCATAGTTTTCATGTAAGTAGTATCAAACTATTTGGATCAACTACTTGAAATTCATGGTGAAGTGGGTAGATACATTTTTTTATCTATTGATTTACATAACTACTCACTACATCTCATCAGGTTATAAATGGATTTTAATAATAAGATGCAAGTATTGGATTCATAGTGGTATGTTATGGCTATGCATATTAAGAAGTAGAAAATCATCAGAAAGTGTGGAAGAATATAATCGATGTTAACCACCTTGGGTGGCTAAGTTGGAAATCAGAAGCAGGTCAAGTTGGGAAGGTTTTCAGCAAGATGTTCAACAAAGGTTAAGGATATGTTTTGAGAGTATGGAAGTACTCGGGATCCCCCAAATTTTTTTATGTATGTCACTGGATGCGTACTAGCAAGACAAAGACCATATTTGAGATGTGGATGGAATAACATCATGCAAGGATATGTGATACAATCTAACAACTTCATTTATATGCAGCGAAAAGATGTTTTTATAGCGTCACTGCTAATTTTCAGAATGTAATTGAACTAATCAGGTTAAGGGTGGGGGTACTTTGTTTTTGTTAAGTTTGACCAATGCGGGCTTTTAATAAAACAACATATGTATTTAAAACCCGCCATTCTCTTTAATAAACTAATGGCTAATGAATTAAATATAAACTACCTTTTCTTTTTGAAGTTCTTACAGCTTGTCATGGAATTAATCCAACTTCTTTAGAGATGAGTCAGCATCACTAACTGTCTGGGCTTCATGACTACTGATTGTCCCCTATTTGTACATCCAAGAACTCCATTTGAATCTTTTTCTATTGCTGCCACTATTTTCGCATTAGCATAAAGTTATTTATTCATGGTTCCTCGTGTATTTTTGGGTTGCGCAACATTTATCAAACCACAAGATAAAAGCTTAGTCATCCTGAATCAAAAGTACCATTAGTGCATTTATAAATTCACAGAAAGATATTTAAAAAGATCAAGGTCGCAAGTGAATTACGTATAATGAGTTCTCACAAAGAGATATAAGAAGAATTGAAATTTAGAGTCTGATAATGCATGAAGAAGGCACACCTGTGACTTTGCAGCTTGGTTAACTTTCTTCTCGTATACGTCTAAAGACTGATGATCAAACTGAAGGAGCATCTTATCCTTCTCCTGGTTAGTTTCACTTGTTGTAAAAGTAATTTAACCAAATGGTAATCACAACAGCACACATGAGAAAATATAGACCATCAAAATGTATGACCATGATATTATCCAGTTCTTAACTGACAAGTTATGTAAACGACACCACATCAAAATAAGTTTACATTATTAGCCAAAACCTGTTTAATGTAAGGTACCTACTCCATGTCAGAATGCATAGGAGTTGATGACTATGGGAGCAATGAGAGCATTGTATCCACAAATACATCCATCAATTCAGGCGCTTCATCGTCTGAATCAAGTGATGTCTTGAATCATTAAAACAGTTATTTCAATTCATTATATACCAAATAATAACACCAAGGAATAATCAAAAACAAAAAATCATGTAACAAAATAGAACAAATTTTGTTGTAGTTTGTAAGACTACTTCTCTTTTATTAGCCATGATTCAAGTGATGCCTTAAATCATTAATACTATTATTTCAATTCATTTACATACCAAAGAATAATCAATAACACCAAGGAATAGTATGACATGAAAAAACTATGGATTGAGCAATATACTTGTCAATAAAGAATTGAGAGACAAATCTTTTTATATAAATCAAAGTAAATAAGAAAATATCTCTTACTTTATGTAGGCCTTAGTTGCGTCAGATAGAAAACCGAAAAGTTAATCCATCAGCCTCGAGAAAGGACTAGACAATGCTCAATGTACATTGACCAATCCATATATCAGCGCGGGCACGCGCGTGGTCAGGGGGGTGCCGAGACGCTAGTTAGATGACTGGAAGAGGGACAGTCGTGTTATCTACCAGTGAGTGCTTCATTTTTTGGGGAGTCGGTCTGTTCCTCTGCGACTCTATCTCAAGAACTCAGATGGTTGAGATGAAAGGGAATGCCCTAAAACCCTTCCCTCGCTGCACCCCCTCTTCAGAATAGAAGCTTGGTTAGGATTCATTTTGAGGTTTAATTTTTTCTGTTGAAACTTTTACCTTGGTAATTTTTCGTTTTAAGCAATTAAGCTCTCACTTTAAGCATTTAAGCTTTTCAGCTCTTGTAATCATCTCCTTTTAACTTGTACTCTTTTAATTCATTAATAAAAGTCGATTTACACAGTTAATACTCTTTCATTTTTCAGTTTGAAGTTGAATTCATCAATAAGCTTTAAATAAGCTCAAAAGAGCTTATTACTGTTCATAAGCTCAAAAGTTAGTTAAAACTTGTTTTTAGTCATTCCTTAATTCACTCTAATCATTTACATCAAGGATCATGATCATTTGAGTGTATTGAGCTCATATTGGAAGGATCAAGGAGTATTAAGCTTTTTCACAGCTTATTGAGCTTTAAGCTCAAGGTATAGAGGCTAGGAGCCATATAGGTATTGAATTGAGGTCACTCACTCAACAAGAGTGACCTATAGTTTCTGAGACTACAAAAACAAGGTTTTAACTCTTACTTTCAATTTAGAATAAACTCAGCTTAATTAGATTAGCTTATTGTTTTACTTTTGCTTTAATAAAGGTTTAATCATCCTAGGCTAGCTGTCTTTTATCTGTTCTAAGTTTTCATTGTTTAGCTAATGATGAATTTTACATTTCTTAAAAAACTGTCATAAGAGGTGGTAATAGCTAGCTGATAAACTAGCTATTTCTTCTTAATAAGCTAGTAATTTTACTGCTTGAATAGCTTTATTAGGTTAAGTTTAGTATAAGTAGCTAAAAAGTTTTAGCTGTTTTAGTCTTTAAAAAGTTTTTAAGCTCACTTTGTTTTGACAGAAAAATATAAGGCAGTGTTTGGTTTAGTCTACTTTTGACTCTTAGAGTCAACACATTTCTGTCAAACTCTTTTGTTTAGTTGAGTTTGGTTATATAACTAAGTTTAGAACAAGTTTTAGAGGTTAGGGTTTAGTTTTACAAAAGTTAGGGTTTAAATTCTATCATTCAGCACCAGGACAGTTTTAAAGCTGAGATAGTTTTAGATTTTAAGATTTTAAAAAGCATTTTAGAGTTAAGGTTGTTTAGTGAATACTTAGGGACATCTAGGTAAAGGTTAGCTCTAAAATTTTAGCCTGCATTTTAGTCAAATACCAAGTGCACCAGCAGCCAAACATAACAGCAAAAGCACTCAGCAAGTGCATTATTTTTGCCATTGTTTTCACTTTGAATTTTCTCTTTTCCTTTTAGAATTTTGCAAAAGCCTTATAACTAGGTAGATTGTAGATAATAAGAGTAGCTGCATTCCTAAATGTCAGCCCTTAAGGTCCAAAAATAAGCTTGATAGCTTATTTGTACAAAGCTCAAAACAGTTTCAAGTTAAAACTAGCACATTTTTAGTTTATTTTTCTTGTTAATCCTGTTTATACTTAGCTAATTTCAGTTTAAACATCCCTAGTACACATATTAATCTTCAATAAGCATCTTTTAGTTTTAATTTCCATCCAGTATTAAGCTCTTAATAAGCAAAAATCCTAAAAAGTTAGCAAAATAGCACTTTCTGTGACAGCAACTCATTAGCTTATTTTCTAGCTTATTCTTTGGTCTAAAGCTAGAAGTGCTTTTGTTAATGTTGTTAGGAATAAGCTAAACTACAACTTTGTAGTTTTAAGTTTTTGCTAATTCTAAAAATTTAAT